>JAHRHZ010000115.1:356667-421508 GCA_024137785.1 Ginglymostoma cirratum | reverse complement strand
CTCAGAAATAAGAAGGGGGTGATCATCTTGATGTGATTTTAATAGACACCCTCTCCCGCCACCCGCCTCCCGCGTGCCCCGCCAGCAGCCAGATGGAAATTGAGGAACAAATATGCAGAAAAGTCTCTTTTATATGTAAGAATGTTGGGTTGTAATAATAGGAAATTTTAATCTTCCATCCATATATTGAGACAGTGTTAAGGGCTTGGCTGGTGAGGAATTTATTACGTGTTCAAGAAAATTTCATTTATCAATACGTAGATGTAACCCCTGGAGAAGAAGCAAAACTTGGCCTTCTCGTGATATAAAGCAGGAAAGAGGATCAAGTGGTAACAGTGGAGCACTTTGGGATAATCGTCATAATTCGATTCGTTTTAAAATAATGGAAAGGACAGGCCTTGCATAAAAATTAAAATTCTTAATTGGAGTGGGGTAAATTTTGATAGTACGACACAAATACTTTCAAGGATTGGTGAAAGTAGATAGTTCGCACGTAAAGGGTCGGCTGGCAAGTGTGAAGCTTTCAAAAGGGAGACAACGAGAGTTCAATGCCATTATGTTCGTTTTAGAGTGAATGTAAGACTGTGAAGTGTCGGGATCAATGAAGGAATGATGAGGCTGAGACTCTGGTTAAGACTAAAGAAGGAGTCATAAATTAGGTATGGACAACTGAGAACAGGTGAATCTCTTGAAGAGTATAAGAGATGTCGGGACATTCTTAAGAATGAAATTAGGAGAGCAAAAAGAGGAAATGATATAGCCTTGATAGGTAATGTTAAGGATAATCCAAAGAGGGTCTACAAGTACATTAAGAACAAATGAATAACTCGGAAGAAGATAGGGATTCTCAAAGATCAATGAGGTTGTCTGTGTGTGGAACCACAGGAGATGGGAAAGATACTAATCGAATATTTCATGTCAGTTTATACTGTGGAGAAAGAAATGGAAACTAGGGAACTCGGAGAAATAAACAATGATGTCTTGATTACAGCAACAAAATATTTGCCAGTATACTGCCAGGACTGGAGAGTTAGGCTGGATAGGCTGAGATATTTTTCAGTGGAGCATAGGAGGTTGAGGGTTGACCTTATAAAGTTTTACAAAATCACAAGGGGCATAGATAAGATGAATAACAAAGGTCTTTTCCACAGGGCAAGTGTGTTCAAAACTAGGGAATAAATTTTTAAAGTGAGAGGAGAAAAATTTAAGAGGGAATTGATGGGCAACTTTTCCACACAGAGTTGTGGTCATGTATGGTATGAACTGCTAGAAAAAGTGGTCGATGCGGGTACAATTACAACATTTCAGAGACATTTCGATAAGTACATGAATACGAAAGGTTTAGAGGGATATGAGGCAAGCACAGGCAAGTGGGGCTAGTTTAGTTTGGGAAACTTGGTCTGTCTGTTTCCGTACCTCATGAGGTTATGACTCGATGTGATTTAATATGGGCTTGTACTCCCGTGAAAGTAATTGATATATTTTGTACGTTAAACTCCAGTCTTTGATTTGTTGTACCGATTATTGCTATAGTTCAGTAAGGGATCACAGAGGAAGAGAAGGAGGCTGTATCAATGTAACTCCGAGACACACTTGGTAGAACAGCCCTGGGAAGGAGGAAACTCTGAGCTTACTACTGGACTTGTTCCTCTCCACATTCAGGAATAGATGATTCTTTGCAAATATTCAAAGTCAATAATGAAGACATAAAAGCTGTGGTTTTTTTTTTTTGAATTTTAGTAAAGCAAGTGTTGAACCACGGCCCAAGTCACCATTTTAAGGACAACAGAGACCGAGTATGAGAGGAGAAAAGAATTGGTAGGTGGCCAGACCCAGAATCTGAAACAACGAGCAGAGAGGAAGAGGAGGTGTATGTGGGAAAGGGATTATAGATTTAGGGAGCTGAAAGAAGAAAAAGTACTCCACAGAAGCTAGAAAGATCTGTTCTGAACTTTTGTGGTACGCTGACAGTGATGATTTTTCAAATGGTGCTAAGGTTGAGCTGGGAGTTGTCAGTGAACATCTAACAACTGAAACGATACTTTCAGAACCTGTCATTGTTGGCAGCATATAGATGAGAAATAGAGGCCAAGGCTAGATGCTCTGGGAGCACCAGAGACAACTGTGTGAGTGGGAGAAGAAGGAATTGCCAGTGTTATGATCAGACAGGGAAGAACAAGATCAGGAGAGAGTAACCCCACACAGCTCGATGACAGACAGTGGAGAGGTGTTGGAACAATGACAAGCAGAGTACAGTGGATTCTGGGAAGTTGAAACAAGCGCAGAGAATGTTGGAGAAATTCAGCATCTGTGAAAAGAGAAAGAATGTTTACTTTGAGTCCTACATTACTGTTCTTCAGAACTGGAGCGCCATGTTTTGGGCAATTTTGTTAAAGGCTACGATAGGCTGAGGAAGATGGAATGTGTAGGTTTACCTTTGACACAGTCACAAAGGATGTAGTTTATAATTTTAATAGGAGCTGCTTGTGCTCACTGACAGGGACATTACGTGACGTTCCGGAAAAGATGGACGCAAGTGTTCGAGATGACGTTACTTTAAAGGAAAGAAAGGCAAGTTGGAAATGGGGGCAGCAGTTAGCAAGGAGGGGTTAAAGTCTTGTTTTCTTTGAGAATGCGGTGATGTCAGATTGAAAGGAAAGAGGGACAGAACCTGAAGAGACCACCTTTTTATGGCACGAGGAAACTGGCTACTTAGAATTCATACAGAATAATTTTGGACTCAGAATTTGGTGCTCGTGGTCAAGATGAGGTCAGAGTACTTAAGGGGAGACCGGACAGACAATGAAGAAAGATTCAAGTTTGGGCCTCAGACAAGGAGGAGCTTTAGAGACAGCATTGCACAGTGACTACGTGAAAGTGAAAGAAGGCAGCAGAAGCAGCTGATTGGATTGCCACAATTTTAGCGACAAACATGAGCTCCTTGTACGTGTTGTTTGAGATGGGGATGGAGGAGGAAGGGAAGAGGGAGCGCCCTTCCATAGGGTTAACTTGTGTGTTAGATAGAACAAAAAGGGTAAAACGCTTTACTTAAAACGAAGCTGATTTATTTATTTGTAATCTGAATATTGGGCCGTTTAATTTGGCTGAAGTTTATTAACACCAGCAGGAGATCTCAATGAACGTGGTTCAGTCTTGAATGCGATGAGAAGAAAATAACAGTTACTGTAATCGTTTGTGAACTCACTGGTGACTCCACAAATGGGATAACGGATGGTTTCTACATTTGTAGCAGGCGAATGGCCTTTCCTCACTGATGTGTCAGCAGGATAGATGACTGAGTGAATTCCTTCCCGCAGTCAGAGTGGATGAACAGCTTCACATCAGCGTGAATTCGCCGGTGTATCAGAAGGTCAGATGAATTAATGAACCCCTTACCACAATCAGGACAGCAGAATAGTCTCTTCCCAGTGTGAACCCGCAGTGATAAGTACTTCCCACTTCTTTGCTGGTGATGTAATGACTAAGATTTGATGATCCTAATGTTGCAGCCGCAGTTTGATTCCAGGTCAAGAAATCAGGGCGTCTTTTTCTTGTACAAACATTAACTTGACCAAGAATTCCTGCCATTACGAACAGCAAAGTCAAAGCAGCTCAGTGAGTGTTTCACATAAGAAATGAACATATCAATTCAAGCTAGAAACAAACTGGAGAGATCGCCCACACCCACCTCCTGAGACTGCTTGGCCACAGGACGACAATAAAAAAAAAACCGTCCCATATTGAAACATACCAAGTTCTTAAGATTAAATAAATCAAATAACAAACGATTTTTATTGCCCCATGCAATTAGGAAAACAGAGCGAAAAGTGTTTTGTCACCACAAACCGGCGCCATTTTGGATGAAAAGAAATTAGTGAAACAATGTTATTTTCTATTCAAATTGACAGGAAAATACGAAGGCAAAAAATACGAAATAATGCTTAACTTTACAGGCCTTCTTGTAAAGCGTGGCTCCGCGTTTTCTTAAGGTGTCCGGGTTTCTTAACATTTTTTTTTGGTCTCTGGGTCACAATGAACCCCCCTTTGAGGTCCAGTCAATGTCCCAAGAGTCCCAAGCTCGGCTGCAGCCACCTCACTGACATCGCTAGGAATCTTGATCTGGGCCCGCCATGCGGCCGCACAGAAGTGTGGATGCCAGAGAACTGAAACAAAAACAGAAATGCTGCAAAAATCAACAGGTCTGGCAGCATCTGTGGGAAGAAAGCAGGTTTTCGAGTCCACTGACTCTTCATCGGGATTCTTCAGGAACTTGACTGCACAGATCTGGAAATATTATTGTTCTTGTGCGAGAGTTGAGGGCGTAATCTCCGAACAAGGGGCCACACACTTAAGACGGAGACCAGGAGGAATTTCCTGTCTTAGACATAAATTAATCTTCGGAATCATTTGAGGGAGAGTATTGTCTAGGCCAGGTCAATAAGTTCAAGACTGAGGTACTCAGATTTTTAATCAGTAAGGAAACCAAGGGTTATGGGGAAAGGCAAGAAAATGGATTTGTGGATGATTAGATCAGCCATGATCTCATTGAATGGTAGAGCAGATTCGATGGACTGAAAGGCGTACTTCTGCCCCTATCACTAATAGTCTTAACACGTATTGGCATATCTAAAGCGGAAAGTTTGCGAAGTTGAAAATGTGTTTATCCCCTTGGGAAACTGAACTGTGGTGAATCATGCAGGAGGAAACCTACAGCAGAGAGAGAGTACAGAGTGAGCCGTGTCCGCCTTTCCTGCTGTGACCATTTGAGGATTTTATACGAGAAACGTGAAGCTTAGGCTCAGCCTGTAGTCGTGGCCGATTATTTAAGATGATGGATTGGAATTCCATTAGGTTTTGCCCGCGAATGTTTGGATCCTGCCAACTACAGTTTGGTGCTTTGCTGGTTTTGAATTAGTTCCTGACGAACTAGTCATTGCTCAACAACAACGAAAGCAGCTTCCAAAACCCCACCCACACCCGGCTCCTGATGTCCATTCATTTCCATTTCAGGGGAAACCTACGAAGGAAACGAGGCTATTTCAATGCAAGTCTGTATTTCAAAAACTGCCTGATGTCCCAATCCTCTCGAAATTACCCTAGTCAGTGCAAGCAATTTATCCAGAACTGCGAGGTGAACCCGCCCATCCCCATTGCTCCGTCCCCCATCATTATAAAGTGCCCCAGTGAATCTCTGATTAACTATCTTTGATCCAAAGAGAACATTCCCTGTCTCGGGAACCTCTTTGCAAAACCGAATTTCCTCATATCTGGACATGGTCCAGGGTGGAGAATTATGGAGAGATGCGGGGAAAATATTGTCAGTTGACAGGTGAAGAATGTTAAGAAAGAAAACGGAAAGTCCAATATCTAGCTTTGTGAAACTTTCAAAACTCTTTGGGTGCCGGGATCAGAGGAGAGTGAAGGGTGAACTGTCCAACTGAGCAGAGGTAGTCAGGGTACCTTCCCCTTCTTTAAGAGGCTGGGACATTGACTCTAAGGTATTTGGAGACATTAACTGATCTGAGACATAGAAAGAATTTTTGTTGTCATGCCGGGAGTGGCAATCTGAAGCATAAACTCAGAGGCAGCCTGCCCTAGGGGGTCGTGCAAGTTACTGCCTCGCCAGTCTTTGTGGTGCAATTAATCAGCGCCATTGGCTGTTAAACCAAAAGTAAGATGGTTCGATACCACCTAAGGACAGAGTTTTCAGTCCCTCAGCTCTCTTTGCGGCAAACATTCCAGGTTTGTTAATAGGGTCAAGAAGATATTCCTCAAAGAGAATTCCAATTCAGTGATTAACTGCAAAGGTGATACAAATTGTTTAAACTCTGGATGCAGAAATTTGAAATAAAAACAGAAAATTTGCTGGACAAACCAAACAGATTTTGCAGCATTTGGAGAGAGAAACAGTCAACGGTTCAGACCTTTATCAAAACTCTGCTTTCTCTCTCCAGACCTAGTGAGTTTCTCCAGTTTTTTAAAAAGTAATATTTATTTTAACGATCGTGACGAAACAACCAGGCCCATCTTATACTGGCATTTAACCCTTTATAAATCTGTGAAGCGATTGGATTTGAACAAAGCCAGCAAAGAGTCTTCGGCTCTGAAGCAACAGAGATTGGGAAAAGCAGACAAGCAACGCAGTTTTGAATCCTATCAACCACATTGGAGAACTGAGGGCAGATGGGAATAGAGTTTGCTCAGAGAGGGGAAAAAATTTTGCCCAGAACGGGAATGATGGGAAAACTAACTGCCTGTCAGGAAACTGGCAGAAAACTGTATGACAGTTTAGAACCATTTAAATGCACATCTGCGATGCCAATGTATATAAGGCTATGAGCCAAGTGAAGGGAAATGAGACGAGAACAGTCGGGGATTTGTGCTGACTGGCGTAGACTTAATAGGCTGAAGGGCCTTTTCCTGTGCTGCCGGTCTCTACGACCAGCTGTCGTGAGCTCGGGGGTTTGTGAGGTGACAGGACAACTTTTGTAAAATCCACCCGAGCCAGGAAGCAGTGGAATCGACAGTCCCCCAATCTGTCTGTCAGACACGTTACCCATTGCGGCTGTGACTGGGGATAACTGGCACTGTGCTCATTCCTGTGATCAGTATCTGGTGGAATCAGTAAATTGGGATCCTCGTATCTCTTTACCCAGCCATTTGCAAACCCATCGCTTCTCAATACCTTGTGTCTTACATTTCCTGGCTCTGCTTTCCAAGTAAATTTTGGCTTCACGATCTGCCTGTTATTGGTATCAAGCAGCTCATTGAGCTGGGAGCTGCATGGTCAGAGGGAGCCGAAGGTGAGACAGGGACAGAAACTGAAACAAATACGACACGAAAGTGTTGAGAGTTTGCCATGTGTCAATTGCGTTTAGTGCGGAATGCCTGCCTGTTACTGTCTTGTCAGATTCCCAGGAGCCGCAGGGATTGTGCCAGTGTATTTTGGAAATTGAAAGTTGCGCACGAACAGCTTGTGGGACTATTTCAGCTCACCGTCCATTTCAAATCCCAGCTCACGGCAACGGTTCTGAGTGTCTGGAGAAGTCGCTAGTGTTCCACCTAAAGTTGCCTTTTGTCGGAGGGATTTGTGTCTGAGGACCGGTAGCTGACGTGGAACACATGAACTGCGTGTAATCCTGAGGTTTCTGTATCCCTCAGGGGATGTGTCTGTGGCTCTCCTTCTGTGGGTGAAAGTGAACATGAGTTTCCCAAGGGGATATGAACACAGTTGTACCATCTCAAACCTATTCATTGTGTCATTTGAGTTTACAGGGAAAATCTAATTGAGATGAGCACTTGAAACGTCAGGGCTCGCAAGAATATGGGCCAGGTACTGGAAACTGGTGTTAGACTAAATGGATGTTTGGTGACTCGCACTGACAGGATGGGCCGAAGGGTCTTTTTCCACGCTGTGAAAATTCAATGACAGGGAGAAATTGATCTGCAGAGAAAATGATCGCAAATGTAATGTCATTGAGAAAAGGCAGGAGTGCGTTCTACAGTTTCCTTGATAGTTTAGTGGTTAGGATTCAGCACTCTCGCTACTGCAGCTGGCTTTCAAATTCCAGTCATGGTAGGGGAGTTTCTATGCTCTGATAGTTAAACATGATGGCAGTATTTCTACTTCATTTTCTGAAACAGGAAACAAGCCACGGCGCTAGCAGACGATTCTTTCTCCCTCCAGACTTTATTCAGGTTACTATAATGCAAGTAATTGAAGATAATGAAATCTGATACGAAAACAGAACTTGCTGGAGAACTCAGCATCTCTGGCAGCATCTGTGGAAATAGAGTTAACGTTTCATGTGACCATTCAACCAGGTTAGTTGTACGTTTCTATATTATGATGCTGGTGGAAATTATCAGCCTTGTCTGTCGAATTGGTTTATTTATCAAAATCTCTCTCTGTCTAATGAGATTCAACCGTCAAAGTTACAACTTTAAAAGGACTTCATTAGTTTTAAAGATCCTTCCCTTGACGACAGGTGGTGAAAAGTTCTGTATAAACACGTGCTTTTCTGTTTTTTCTTCCTTCTGTCAGTTAACAACCATGTCGAATGGGGAATTGGTCCTTTCAATGTCTACCTCAGTATGTGTCACTATCTGTCTCTCTTTGTCTCTATGTATTCATCTCACCCTCTTTCATTTTCTGGATCTCTCTGTCTGTCCATCTCTCTCATTTCGTATTTCTGCTCTGTGAAACGTTTGATATTCGGAGAGAGTTTGAGAGTGGAGCTGGTGAGAGGCTTTACCCTCTGGCTGGGATGTGTCTGTCACTTCGGTCTGATGTGAGGAAATATTTCTTCCCTCAAAAGATTGTGTATCGTTAGAGTTCTAGATGAGATTGCTATTATTCAGAAAAAAAATTTCACCAAAATTACAGGATTTATAGTCATATCTTTACAGTTGCTGTAAAATTAATGAACAGCAGAAAAAGAGGGTGGTCAGCTCATCCTGTCTGTGTCATTACCACAACATTCCCTGGTTACTGTGCAGTTTATCCTGCCTCTCCTTGTTATTCCTACAAAACTGGGAATGAAAAAGTGAGAATAAAGAAAGGGGAGAAGCATACGTGTTTGTTAACAGAGGAAAGAAACTCTAGGATAACTTTATTGCTTCAGTTCACAGAATAACAAGAAGCGACATTTTCCGACGGGGTCAAAGTGGGAGCTCCAAATCTAAACATGCCCATGGCAAATACAAGAATTCTTGTTCTGTCAATATTTGTCTCAACAACATGGCTTTTGAGAGAAGCTCAAACTAGGAAGCCCTAAATGGAAGGAAAAGGCACCACTGGGACTTGACCACAGAATCCCCTGCTTGTGAAAGACATACTTTAAGCAATTGTGCCACAGCACCATGCAGAAGCTAGCTGCTGAACTGCTGTGAAGGGGCAGAACCAATAAAGGTGTCATTCAATTCGTCTAATTCCAGGTCTCGAGCTAGAAATGACCAGAAATTTCTCGCTGAGTTTGTGCAATGTCTTGACACAAAGAGACCATGGCTCAAAGTATGAAGTACATGTCAATGGAGTGGGTCATAAAATAGAGCAGTGACCGTGAATAAAACGATGGAAAGTTCCAACAGCGAAAGAGGCAACACTGAAGCAGCCACCTGAGGACAAATGTGTTTCCTTTGCCAGTGAAAGTCACCACCTTGCAAAGTGGAAACCATTGAAGTGAAGCAGTGACAGTGATTATCTTTGCTGCTCGTTCACATTGTAACTATGACTGTTCCTACTTATTCCCCTATAAATCCCACAACTCTGCAGCATGTAGGCCTTAGGCTGCGTGGGACCAGCGCCGGAACGGGCAACGTGTTTGACGGGAGGATCAGAAGATTGTAAGGTTGACTCCTACCCATTTCGAGTGTAGTTTTCAGCTTTCTTTATACTTGTACACTGATCTTTCTCATTGTTGTAAAGTCGAGATGAGGTTTGAATTTCTGAGGTGGAGGGACTGGAATCCTTACACTGTCTCAGACCATTTAATGTCACCAAGAGCATCAGAGTCAGTGTTCCAGTGTCAACGTAGAAGAGGACGGGGAAAATGTTCCATAAGCTGCTCATGAGCAACTTTCAATTACTCAAACCTACTGACCCGGTCTTGGAAATGGAAATGAACAAAACAGCAAACTTTGTCTCCAGCCTTGTGAATCTTCAGAAACTCACTGGGATAGGGGATGGAGAATTGAGTTCCCGATTGAGCAGAGTAAAAGAAAACCCTGTCCCTCTCTTACTCCATGAACTAATCATTGAAATGGTTCTCGTCAAAGTTGCTCTGCTTTTACTGTTGTCACTGCTAGGACCATTAAATCCTGTTTCCCTTATTAGGCATCAATCCTAGCCCACGGCGATGGAAGTTCAGAATCCTAGCCCCGAGGCCACCATTATGACAGCAAGCGCACTTGCATCTTTTCTTAATGACACAGCTTTCAGCAGTTTTTGTTACGAAAAATATGCTTCTCCTCCAACACGATCGGGTCATCGGTTTTTTACAGCATGGAAAGAGGACCAGCATCCCAATTTTCAGTACTTGGCTCAATGAGATTTTATGGATTTAATTTCAAATGAAGCAACGAATGGGACTGACGTTTGATACGGTCAAACTGTATTCAATCCCCTTTGCAGAGCTTCACGGCCATCTGCAGAGGGAAACACACACACACACACACACACACACACACACACACACACACACACATCCCCGAGAGTGACCGACGCCTCAGCAGAGACCAACCCCAAAAAGGAAGGATTTCACCCACCTGGTTTATTCATGTTTCATTTCAGACTTTGAAACAGATGGCTGGTTACAGTAAAAAAAAAGGAAAGGTTCGGCCACTGCCCTGTCCATGTTGCTTCTCCACTGTTTCCCCAACATTGCAGTGTATACTACCTCACCCCGTTCTTTCCGCCAAACCAGAACATTGGTCACGTCAGCTGCTTCTTCTCCATCCGAATGGTCTTCCTTGAGTTCCTGGAAGGAGAAATAGGAATGTGGAATTCCAAGCTCAAACAGATCAGCCCTGGCCTATGGAAGAAATAACATCGTGCGGTTACACTACAGAAAAAAAAAAAAACCACACAACATTTAAAACACTGCTTTACTGTCAGCTGCAGTCGGTGCACGAAAATTCTGTAAGGCCCGGACGAAAATCGAAGTCCTGATCGCTGGCTTATATGGCCAATACGGTTAATACCGAGCTTAGCAGTCAACAATAAAGCATACGCTTTAAAATGGACAAAAATTGTGTCTAGATGACACAATTAGATCGCAGGAGAAGTGTAATGCAATCCAAGACAAATCTAGGACTGTATCCACTGAGAGACGTTTCACTGCATTATAAATTGCAAAATAATAGATGATTGGATAGCCTGCGTGTCATGAACAAAGACAATGTGACAAAACGGAGACAAGCTCGAGGAGATTGTATCCAGAGCGATAGAAACAGTGCTCTTCACTGGTGGTCCAGTGATTAGGACTCAGTGCTTCACTGTCATGGCATGTTAATAATGAACAAATTCTAGTAAGAAATATAAAATGTTGACTGATCTTTAGAAGCAGAACTATTCTGTGGACCAGTCAGAATCGTTTCACTGCATGTTACAGTTCCATATCAGCAATGTCAGCTGCAAATGTTTGAAATGCAATTGGCTTATAACAAGAGTAGAGGGGACACCTGGAAAAGTGGAGGACAATGGTGATTTGTGACCACTTGTAACTAGGCCCAATGGAGCCAGGCTCAATGTGGGTGCTGAAGAGCAGTTTTCACTGTTTACCCTGTTACACAGATCATTCCGGATCAACTACCCACAATGATGCTGTCTTGTGTGTTTTCCTCTGCGTATCTCACTGCGGTTCCTTGCGCAGAGCGGATCTACATATTTTCAACTTCGCAAACGCTATGCAGGTCGGTTTTACAGACTCTTATTAAGACTTTAAATTGTAAGAGCAGAAAGAGGCCAGTCAGGCCATCACGTCTGCTCCACCTTTCAATGAGTTCATGTCTGATCCGTTAAGACTCAACTGCATTTTCGTGCCTTTTTCCAAAGCACTTGATGTCCTGGCTGATTACACATCTGTCTGACTTAGTCTTGAATATACTTAATGTCCCAGCCTCAACAGCCCTCTGTTTTAAAGAATTCCATTGTTTCACAACCGTTTAAGAGAATAAGTTTCTTCTTAACTCTGTTTTAAATGTACAACCCTTATTCAGAGATTACATTTGGTCGCCCGAGACTGTCCAGGCCAGGAATCAACTTTTCCTCATCCAAACTATCATATCTCGAAAACCCTGCATTGTTCAATAAGAAGCAAATTTTTTTAATGTACTTTGGCTGAGCGATCAAAGGAGATGAATGTCGATGCTTCCTTCCATTTGCTTTCATCACTAATGTGAAATTCTCACGGATTCTGAGAAAGCTGCTCTCTAAGCTGTTTTTGTTGTCAGGAATTCATTTTCATTTTAAGAGTTTGTGCATGGACAATAATTCTCATTCCCTGACTGGCAATAAGACCCAGGAATGGCAGTGAGAGCGCCAAATCCCAACCAGTGCAGCACCAGCGAATGATTCAGGATGCTTGCAACTTTTCTTCAAGGCACAGCATTTGACCTTTTTTAATTTCATTTCCGTTGCAAAATGATCAAAATGACAGAGAGTCACTGAGTTTAAAACAGCATGGAAAGAGATCTTTGAGCCCATCATGTCAACACTGGTCATTAAACAACGATTGCTTCTACCCTCTGTTTCCAGCAAGTGGCCCGTAGTCTTGTAGTCTGACGTTTCAAGTGCTCATCTAAATAGTTCTACAATGTTTTGAGGTTTTCAGTGGGACACCAACCGCACCATCAGCCTATGACAGGAAATATTACAGTTTGCTGGAATACGAAATCCACATTCTCTTCCTTAAAGGCAGTTCTGAAAGCCTAAACTCTTTCTCTGACCTATTTCCCACTTTATCTGCCAAGAAGGTGTTTTTAATTACCACAACAGCTTAGGTGACTACGAATGACTATCCTTCTCCACCTCTCTGCCCGTCTGAAGTGCGGTGTCCCTCAGGTTAAGCAACCATCAATTGTCTGTCTACAAACAGAGAGCAGCCCATGGCCCAGTACGAGTGTGGTAACTCTACTTTTTTATGTGTGGCTCAGTGTCAGACTTTGCTCAATAACATCCCTGGGGAATGCAGGGGACTTTTTAATTCAGCAATCGGTATAATTTGTATATCACTTTTCTTGTTAGGTGATAAATAGAAAGTTTGCTTGTACATATTGTATAAATAAGTTCAAACGCTGCAATGGCGGCTATGTCACCCAGCATTCCGAACGCTGCTAAATGTCCCCTATGAACAGAAGGGATGATCAGTGCGCATGCTGTGTGCACGCCACCAAGACAGTCTGTAGCATGCGCAGTGTGAACAATCCTGACGGTAACGATGGGGAGGAGCGGGAGAGGAGATGGGCTGAGCGGTTGAACGCAGAGGCTTTTTAAACACTTTGACGATGCAGCAAACTCGAATAATGAAAATATCTGTCTCCATTTCACAAAATGGGAAAACACGGTGGAGCAGGGCTAGCATGCTGTGCCCAGCAAGCACGGGCCGTGTCCTGCAATGGAATGGAGCGCGCATGGTCCGAGTCTCACAGCGGAACGAAGCAATGTTTCCCAAAGCGGCCGTGGAGCAAGTCCTGGATGGAGACCGGCACAGGGAGGCAGCATGGCCTCATGCTCTGGGGCCTGCAGGCACGGACTGGAACTTAAGTACTTATGGCCACTTGTTAGCATTCTGGACTTTATCACTGTTTCATGCCAATCTATATTATTTTTTACACTGTAATAACAATTTTTTTTACTCTGTAAAATTCGTACCTAGGTACTTTACCTAAGATGGCGCCATTAAAGGCAGCCATTGTAAAGACTTTTCACTGTACCTCTCTACCTCAGTACTGGATACATGTGTCATTAAAGGATGTTCTGAATTCTGAAGGAGGCTTCCTCTCGGCAATTGACCAACGTAACGGCAATCATCTTTGTAAGGGTAAACGGGCGGCAGAGTGCATGCGCAGTAATCTTGGGCCAGGAGCGAGAATGTTGTGAATCTCTCTTTTGGACGGACAGGGATGGAATTATAAACCCCTTTCACAGAAGGTGAGGGGGAAGCATTTACACACGGTTTAAAAATGAGAAATGTTTGTTCCTTATGAATTTTGGTCCTGGACTGGCAGTGATAGCTTTTGTAAACTTATTTTAACAGGATGTTTGGAGAGGATTTGCATTTCAGAAACTCAAACCAAACAAGTGTTACTTGATTCATTCAGCACCGGATAGTATTGGCCGTTGAATGTAAGAATTAAGTAAAATGAAAGTAGCATAGGATTCCTTTCTCATGTCTCCCTGTAACCTCTGCCCACACCTGAAATCTCTGTCCGGCATACTTTTACTATCAGCTAACAGGAACAGCTGCTGTTTATCTCCCTTATCTAAACTTGCAGTTGATGGTGTTCACATCCACCTGCTACCCGACTCCTTCTGGCTGCTGGAGGCTGACTGTTTGGAAAATTTTGGAAAAGTTATGGTCAGATTTAAGTGTCTAAAATCTCTACCTTTCAGTCCCCACCTTTCATTTTCTGTATCATCATACAGAAGTCAGAGTTTTGTGAAATCTTGTCGCTTAAGGGGTGCCTAAGTAAACTCCACTGATAGACCACATGGAGTCAAAGTGAAGTAAAGCATGGAAACAGATCCTTCAGTCCAAGTCGTCCACACCAACCAGATATCCTAAATTAATCTAGTTCCATTTGCCAGCATTTGGCCCATATCCGTTTATATCCTTCCTATTCATGCAAGCACCCAGATGCCCTTTTACTGCTGGAATTGTACCAGCCTCTACCACTTCCTCTGACAGATCATTCCATGTATGCACCATGCATGAAAAAGTTGCCCGTTAGTTCCCTTTTAAATCTTTCCCCTCTCAACTTAAATCTATGCCCTCTAGTTTTGGACACCTCCACCTCAGGAAAAAGACCTTGTCTACTTACTTTATCCATGCCGCTCATGATTTTACAAACCTCTGTGAGGTCACCAGTCAGCCTCCGACACCCCATAGAAAATAGCCCCAGGCTAATCAGCCTCTATCTATAGCTCAAACATTCCAACTCCAGCAACATCCTTATACATCTTTTCTGAACCCTTTCAAGTTTCACAACATCCTTCCTATAGCAGGCAGACCAGAAATGCACACAGCATTGCAAAAGTGGCCTAACCAATGTCTTGTACAGTCACAACATGACCTCCCAGCTCCTACATACAATGAACTTTCAAACATAGGAAAACATACCCAAAACCGTCTCCACTATCCTATCTACCTGTGACTCCATTTTCAAGGAACTACGAACCTGCACTCCAAGGTCTCTATTTTCAGCAAGACTCCACAGGACTTTACCATTAAGTGTGTAATCAGGCCCTGATTTGCCTTTCCAAAATGCAGCACCTTACATTTATCTAAATTAAATTCTATATACTGTGTGTCTGAATGGGGATTCTGCTCCCGCCAACCTCCGCCCCACACTTTTCATGCACTTCGCGGAGACAGTGCTCCAGTGGTTCACTGGGGACTGTAACGGTTCATTGAGGACTCCAACTCCCACAATCTCTTAGGCAGGGACCCCTGGTGTCAGAAGACCCGAAACTGCGCATGTTCAGAATCAGGACGGGGGCTTCAGAGCATGTGCGCGGACGGAAAACGTTCCGCGCTGTGATTTGCCAGCGATCGAATGCACCCGCTGTTTCAATTGGTCGATCCTGCAAGGTTAACGTGTCACCACGTTCACGTGGGCCCAGGTTCCGCCCCTAATCGTCATAATGATGGCAATTGACAAATAAAAATCGATAGAGGATCAGAAGCCTTCTCCCAGCCTGAATTTTGCCGCATATGCACAGCATCTGTGAGGAAAATCCTTTGTTTTATCTTCCTTCCTGTTTCCTTCTTTTCGTTCTGCTGTTAAGTTCTTGACTTGTAGCAACTGAAGGGTAGCAAGTGAACCCAGGAGTGGCGCAGAGTCTGCCCAGCAGAGGAAGTAGTGAGCACGGATCTGTTTATCAGCACCTTCGGGAGAATAGGAGGGTGTATCTTAGGAACAACAGAGTGAGCATCGTGGGAGAAAGTGTGGGCTGAAAGTTTACAGATTTGAGGGAAGAGAGAAGAAAAAGCCATTGGAGAAAAACTAGAGTTGTCTGTTCTGAATTTCTAAATTGTATTTATTCCTTTTACAGGATGCTAGAAGGAGAAAAATTGCAGACAGAAATCACAAAACAAACATAAAAATTGCAGACAGAAATCACAAAACAAACATCATATGCAGATAGTGACTAAATTAACCAGAACTTGAATAAAAATTGATGGATAAATGTCCATTTGTTCTGTCTACATCAATGGTTTTAAATGTCACTTTAATGGAAAAGCACTGAGAAACATTCTCCCAAACCAAAGTAAGAATCTTCCAATGAACTGACTGGGTAATAACTTCAGCATGTGATGCAGCCTGAAAAAGCATTACACCATTCACAGCAGGGAGACACCATGCCAGTGCTCTGTGTGGATAAGGCTTCAGCTGATTGATGAACAATGAGAGACACAGCAACAACCATAACATGAAGAAACCGTGGAAGTGCGAGGGCTGTGGGAAGGGATTCCATTCTCTGTCAACACTGGAATTTCATGGACATGGTCACAGCATTGAGAGATCATTCATCTGCTCTGAATGTGGGAATGAATTCCCTGATTCATCTGCCTTTTGGAAACATCAGCGTGCTGCCACTGGAGAGAGGACGTTTGCCTACTCTGAGTGTGGGAAGAAATTCAGTGAATATTTCAGCCCATTGAGACACCTGCGAACACAAACTGGGGAGAACCCATCCACCTATTTAGAGTGTGGGAAGGTATTCACTCAGCTATCCAGCTTGCATGCACAGCAGTGAGTTCACACTGAGGAGAGGCCATTCATCTGTTCCGAGTGTGGGAAAGAATTCATTCTGTCATCACATCTGCTGAAATGTAAGCAAATTCACAAGTGAATATGGGAGTTGAATCTGCTATTAATGAGCAACAGCATCCTTGCTGTTGGGTAGCTGTTGTGAGACCATCACCATCTGCAAAGACCCCTCCATGTTGCACACCATCCTCACTTAGAACTATATCGTCCACTCCTTTACTGTCACTGGGTCAAAATCCTCTAACTCTTCCCTCACACCATTATGAGTGTCCCTCCACCACAAGCACTGCGATTCAAGAAGGCAGCTCACTCCTACTTTCTCCAGGAGGACATTTAGGGATCGGAAATAAATTTTGACATAGACATTGATACTATACCGATGAAGTGATTGTAAAATGAGGGAAAATCACATCCAAGCCTGAGCCATATTCATTTGGACAGTGGGTGAAGTGGCAGGGTCAGTGGGTTCTTTCTGCTGGACTGGGCACTCTCACCACTTTGGTTCCAGTGAGGCTGGTGCACTTTGAACCTGGGAATGTACATTACTACTTAAATTGTCCCTGAAAGCTGATGAAGAACATTTATCCTGGACAGGCAATAATTTTGTTTTTCCCTACTTTGAAATCTGATGTAAATACATGAGTCTGAGCCATGGAGTCTGCAGCACTGGCCAGGCCAGACAACTCAATTGTCAGAGTTTCGGCTCCACATGACACTCCACCTCCCGCCTCAAGCCACACCCCCATCTCCTATCTACTAACCTCATCCCACCCCCTTGACCTGTCCGTCCTCCCTGGACTGACCTATCTCCTCCCTACCTCCCCATCCACATTCACCTTTACTGGCACCATCCCCATCTCTTTGACTTGTCTGTCTCCTCTCCACCTATCCTCTCCTCTATCCATCTTCTATCCGCCTCCCCCTCTCTCCCTATTTATTTCAGAACCCTCTTCCCCTCCCCCATTTCTGATGAAGGGTCTAGGACCGAAACGTTAAGCTTTCCTGCTCCTATGATGCTGCTTGGCCTGCTGTGTTCATCCAGCCCCATACCTTGTTATCTCGGATTCTCCAGCATCTGCAGTACCTTTTATCTCTCACACTGCAGAGAGATGTTTTACTTGCCCAGACATCAGGAAGTGCTACAAACGCTTCTGGAGATTGACATCATGAATGTATTCATACTCAGAAGACAGCCCTTAAATGGGCAGCCTGTGAGAATTACAAGTTTCTGGGAACTGTTTTATCATTAATGTGTCCACATTGAGTTGAGACCTTTCAAATATCTAATCTGTGGGAAGTGCCATCTGTGGAACTGACATCCCATGACGGGAGACCATTCAGGTGCGTTCACTGTGGCACTGGGCTCAGGCAATCATCACTACTCTCAGACTGCCAATGAGTTCACGCTGGGAGAAACCATTCACCTGCTCTGTGGATAGAAAAATGGTTAGCTCACTCATCCACACTGCTGAGACAGCAGAGAGATCACACATCTCAACAGAATTGTACTTGTTGTTAATCAAATTCAGGACTGAAAACAAAGTTTTAATTTTCTGGATAAAAGTCAAAAATTAATCAGTTTTGTGTTAATTATACTGTGGCAGGTCAGTGTAATACTTTGATTAGAAGTTAGGTACTTTTGTAGGATTCTCCCTCCCCTGCATCTTCATTTTGAACAGCCGTTCATGCATCCACTAAGCCATACATTCACAAAAGCTACAGCTCCTTGCTTCCTCAACACTACCTGTCTTTCCAGCTATTTTTGTGTCATTTGAAAACCTAGCTACAATGCCCGCAGTTCCTTTATCAAGAACATTAATGTATATTGTGAATAGTAGTGGTCCCAATACTGAACGCTGTGGAACTCCAGTGGTCACTGACCTCTGTAATGAAAAATATTCCATCATGCCTATTCTCCTCTTCTGCCAGTCATCCAATCCTTTATCCATGCCAGGATCTTGCCCCTAACACCCATGCACTTTTATATCCTTTAGCAACCTGAACTGCTTAAACACCTTTCTATTTTGTGTGTGATTAAAATTTAGCCCTTCTTATTTTTGTTTTTTTTTTAAAATATGAGGGAGAACAAATTCACACAATCAGAGACCGTGCATTGACCTAATGTTATAGAACAAGTTCTGAAACCAAGTTTGGTTCACATCCAGTTTTTGAGTAGGATGTCATGTATCACAGAGTCAAAGAGCACAGCAATCACCCTTCATTCCAACTCATCCATGCTGACCAAGTTTCCCAAACGAAACTAGTCTCACTTGTCTGTGTTTAGCCCATATCACAGACTAAAATAAGGAAAGATGAGGAACATAATCAGGAGGCTCAAATCTGCTACGGGACAACTAATAGGTTTCAAATCCGTTACCGTCACCACTTGGCCATGACTGCAGGACACGCAGCATTGTCAATATAGCAGTTCTGCCCCCATCAGGGACCCTCTCATCCTTCACAAATGTGTGATGATCTCTAGTTTTCACAAATATAGATGCTCTGTGCTCCTGTGTATGATATCATCACACAGCGACAATTGCTGCAGGCAGAAATTATGTTAATGTTTAAAATGTATTTAGATGTACACTAACAAAAACAGACATGGCTACAGGTCAAGTGCTGGAAAATGGGACTGGAATAGTTCGATGGTTGTTTATAACCGGCACAAACACAATTGTCTTTTTCTGTAGCGT
Organism: Ginglymostoma cirratum; assembly: GCA_024137785.1. Taxonomy (NCBI): domain Eukaryota; kingdom Metazoa; phylum Chordata; class Chondrichthyes; order Orectolobiformes; family Ginglymostomatidae; genus Ginglymostoma; species Ginglymostoma cirratum. The sequence continues at coordinate 402,318 of JAHRHZ010000115.1, read as the reverse complement.
ATACCTCTGAAAAACTTAATATATGAATTTAATAAGCACTTGAATCCAAGTCAGAAAAGGAGATATTAGAGTAGATGACATATCATTGGTCAGTCTTTTCAGGAGGGAAGTGAGGTAAAGAGATGGAGTGGTTTAGATGGAAATTCAGAAGCTCAGGGCACATCTGTAAGTGCCTTCAAGTGGAGAAATAAAATGGGTTATCCTCATCAGACTGAAACAATAGGAAAACACATATCTCAGAGATTTATAAGGCTGGAGTAGATTAGAGATAAGGAGGATTGTGAGGCTAGAGGAGATTATGGAGATCGGGAGGATTGTGAGGTTGGAGGAGATTACAGATGGTGAGGTTTGTGAGCTGGAGAGATGAAGGAGCTAGGGAAGGTTGTGAGACTAGAGGTTGTTGTGATTGGAATGAGGTTTGCCAGGTGGACATCAGAATCAGGGAGCTGTGGCTGACAGAGATAAATTGAGTGTCAGGGGTTCTGATCCCTCTAAGATCCAGCTCTGAGCTAGCTGGATCAGTGTCTTGTGTCATGCACATATAAATAAAGGATGACTTGGTGATGGAGTTACTCGGTGGAGTAATTTCTGGGGAATCATAGAGATAGGGAGGATTGTGAGGCTGTGGGAATACAGAGATAGCGGGAGTTGTTGGGGCTGGAAGACGTTACAGAAGTAAGGAAGTTTGTGCAGTGACATGATTGTGAGGCTGAAGGAGACTATAGAGATAGGGAGTCTTGTCAGATATCAAGGGTTACAGAAATATGGAGAGTTGTGAGGCTGGAGGGTATTATAGAGATAGGGAGGTTTGTGAGGCTAGAGGAGATTATCTTCGAAACAGCACTGTGCTGTTCTTACAGCACATGCACTGCAGCTGTTCAAGAAGGCATTTCACAACCTCTTTCGACAGGTCAAATAAAAATGGACACTGTTTTCTGTTCTGGGCGGCAAAGACCACATCCCATGAATGAATTATAATTAAGATGGATTTTTGTTTTCTGGAGAGGTAGCAGTTTTCACAATTTTAACCACAGAATACAATTTTCAGATAATTGACAAATAATTCAGGGTGAAAATGTGAAGATTATTTTAGTCAGCACATTCTGAGCATCTAGAACAGTTTGAACAGCAGCTGGATGCAGAGTCGGCAGTTATTCTCAAAAGAGATTTAGAAATAGAAATAGATTTTATTGCCATATGTACTCGTGTAGTAATACGAGTACAGTGAAAAGTGTACAAAACCGCCATTCTCCAGCACCGCATTGGTTGCAAAACTAAGATTTATTTTCAAAAGATAAAAAAAAGTTGAAAATGTTACTTTTTGAGGAAAGATATGGAGGGCTTTGGGCAAATGACAAGAGAGTTAAGACAAACTAGTAGCATCTCGAGAGGGAGAGGCCACGGGTGCACTGGGCTGAATGGCCACCCATCCCCGTGCTCTGTGCTACTGCCCAACTTACTCCAGGGTAGTGAGGATTCTACTTCTGGCCTCACGATGGGGCCCGGCTGATTGACGGCAGCTCACTGACCAAAAGGAGGAGAGAGGGCGGGGCTGGCGCGCAAAGCCGTTGCAGCTGGTCATCCAACCAATGGGTGCGAGTGAGGGGCGGGGCTAGTGGGACACACATGACCGTTAACGCTGCAGGCGTAGTGTCGTGTGACTGGCGCATGAGGGAGTGAGGGAGGCGGAGACCGGAAAGTGGAAGAATCAGAGAACAGTGGGAGAAAAGTGGAGTCAGTCTAGACTGGGAGTTTGTGTGAACACCCGGTGTATGCCGATTGGTGCGAATTAAAAACTCCCGGTACCGCGTTGGCAACGAACGGAAAAACGGCTGCGGGCCTCAGGCGGTCATTGACCCAGGTAACCGCCGCCATATTTAGCGAGGGGTGGAGGGGGAAAGCCAGGTGCCGTAGCGCATGCGTATTCTTCTTTCTGAGCGGGGCGATTTGAAGAAGTGTATTTGCACGGCGAATGAAACCCAGAGAAATGTTTGTTTTCTCTAGATTTCTATCTTGCACTGGCAGTGTTTTTTGTGTGAATTCGTTTTACAGGATATTAATTAAGACGGATTTGCAGACCGGGATCTCTAACCAAGTTCTGACAGTCAGAGGAGTGATCAGGATCTGAATATCCTTGGCATTTACAACACCGTGTGGAGCTGGAGGAACACAGCAGGCCAGGCAGCAGCAGAGCAGCAGGAAAGTTGACGTTTCGTGTCGGGACCCTTCTGAGTGAGTTATAGCCTCACTGCAAAGCCGTAAATTTCTTTCTCCTCTGATGCTGCCTGGCTTGCTGTGTTGTCTCTGACTCCAGCGCCTGCAGTTTTTACTATCTCTGATCCTTGGCATTTAACTGTGGAAGGAAAAACGTTTGTCTGTTCTGTCTTTGGGAAAATATCTCCAGTATGTTTGTGACTCAAAAAACAGCGAGATGTTCAAATTCATGGTTAAATTTCCCCTGGGTATATGCTCAATTCTGGGGCTGAGGAAGGACATATTAACGTGAAAGGGGCATAGATTTATCTAAATAACACCTCATCTCTTTGAACGAACTGTCATACTTTGTCCCAATTATCTACGTCATCATTTAACCTATAATTTCCTCATTCTCAAATACCTGCAAAATTCCTTTTAAAATTCCTTGCGGACTCGTGTTCCAGCACCATTTCAGGTGGAACCATCCCGATCCTTGAGTCCAAAGCGTTATAATGTGCTGAATTGAAACATGAGATGCTGGTCCCTGAGCTCCCATTGATCTGCATTGTAACAGTGCAGGAGGCTGAGGTCAGAGTGAGTGTGAATAGACAATTAAAATGATATGGCTGCTCTGTGTGCTGGTTGCCTCAATAAGAGTGTTTTGGGGTCGGGTGAAAACAGATAGTGAGGTGAGATATGCAGAAGATCAAGCTGAAAGATTGAATGCAGTGCTCAATCTCAGCCTGAGCAGTTCAGAACGTGACACGGGCCCAATCAAAACAACCATCTGGTATGTGATATCTCCAGAGTATTTTATTACAGTTTTTAAAGTATATCAGCTAAAGTACAGGTAGGAGCTTCTGATTATAATAATAATGTTTGAAACAAGGAAGATTGCTACCTCAATTGAATTCTCTGAAATAGGAAAAAGGAGCTTAATGTAGATAGAAGTCATGACAGGAGACCTCAGAAACCTGATGTGTTCCTTTTGCACAATGTGGGAGGTAAGGGAAACTTCAAGTGTCAGTGATGGCTACATGTGCGGGAAGTGTATCCATCTGCAGCTACTGGCTAGCTACTTTTCAGAGCTGGAGCTATGGGTAGACACACTGTGGAGCAGCCACAATACTGAGAATGTGAAGGACAGTGCGTTTAGTGATGTGGTGACACCAAAGATGAGAATTACTGTTGGCACATGGGAATGGGTGACCATCAGATAAAGTAAAAGGCCCAGGAAGGAAGTGCTTTGGATACTTGGGATTGTCAGGATGGGCCACATGGAAAATCCGCAACAGTCAAGTTCATGGCAGTATGGGTGGCTCTGCATGGGAGGGGAAGGAGAAAGGGCCACAGTGAAAGGATTCAGTAGTCAGGGGTACAGACAGGCATTTCTGTGCCTGTAGACATGAATCCAGGACGGTATATGACCTTCCTGGTGCCAAGATCAAGGATAGCATGGAGCGGCTGCGGCGCATTCTGCACTTGGAAGGTGACCAACCAATGGTTGTGGAACATATAGATACCAACAACATGCCTAAATAAAGGGATGAAGGCCTGAAAGTTGATTATAGGAAGATAGGAGATACATTAAAATACAGGACCTCAAATGCAATAATGTCAGACTTAATCTCACTGCCACGTGCTGGCAAGAGCTGGAACAAGAGGATAGGTCAGATGAATGTGAAGCTGGAGAAATGGTATACCAGGGAAGACATTCTTGAGGCATTGGGACCATTTCTGTGGGAGTTGGGACCTGTACAAGCTTGACCAGTTGCCCCTAGCAAAGTTAAGGCAAATCTCCTTTGAGGGCTTCTGCTAATTCCTTTGGTGAGGTTTTAAACTAGTATGGCAGGGGAATGGGAACCAAAGCATAGGCTTAGATGGGTCAGATCCAGATCAGGAAATAGGAAGTAAAATATTGGCTAGTGATGCAGTCAGCATCTCAGAGAGACAAAATAAAGGAGGATTACACAAGGATAGATTCTCTCTTCATACATCAGTCCTGACATCCCAGGAATCAGTTTGGTGAACATTCTTTACCCCCTCTCAATAGTCAGTGCATACTTCCTGGGAAAGGAGAACAACGGTGCACACAGTACTCCAGGAGTAGTCTTGTGGTCTCACCAAAGCCCTTAGAGAAAGAAATCCCTGCTCCTGTACTTGAATCCTCTCGTTATGAAGGCCAAAGTACCATTTACATTCTTCACTGTTTGCTGTGCTTGCCTGCTTGCTGAAAGAGAGTCACTGAGAAACACAGAATAAAATGGAGTTAGAGTCTCTGACAAAATTGTAAAGAACAATGTCCCCATCATATCCACACTGGTCATCAAGCAACTATTTACACTGATCCCATTTCCTGGCACTCCGCATAACCTGTATTATAGTGCCTTGTATGATCATCAAAATCACTTCAAGGTTGCAGTGGTTTCACATCTGACACCATTTCAGATGCTGCCAGACCCTGCTGAGTAGCTCCAGCATTTTCTGTTTTTATATCAGATTTCCAACATTTTTTGCTTAATCAGGGAGTCATGGGGATATATACAACACAGAAATACATTGTTCAGTCCAACTTATTTGCACTGACCAGATATTCTAAACTGATCTCGTCCCATTTGCCAGCATTTGCCCCATATCCCTCTAAACACTTACTATATATGTACCCATCCAGCTGCCTTTTAAATATTGTAATTGTATCAGCCTCCACCACCATCTCTGCCAGCTTGTTTCATACATGCACTATCTTCTGTGCGAAAAGATTGCCCCTGAGGCCCTTTTGAATCTTTCCTCTCACACCTTAAACCTATACCCTCTAGATTTTGACTCCCTATCTTGGAAAAAAAAAGCCTATCCATGTCCTTCATGACTCTATAAACCTCTATATAGTCACCGCTCAGCCTCTGATGCTCCAGGGATTAAAGCCGCAGCCTGCTCATCATCTCCCTATAACTCAAAATCTCTGAACACAGCTAAACCCTTTCAAATTTAACAACATCTTTACGATAGCAGGGAGACCAGAACTGAACACAGTATTCTAAATTTGGCTGAACCAATATCCCGTACAGCTGCAACAGGACTTCCCAACTCCTCTACTCCATGCACTGACCAATTATGGTAAGCATTCCAAATGCCTTCTTCACCCCACTGTCTACCTGCAACTCCACTTTCCAGGACTTATGCACTTGTTCTTAACCGTTCCGACAGATGGAAGGGCAGGGGACGAAAATGGGTACAGTATTCAGTTGTAGATCTAAAAATTGTCTTGGCTTCATGTCTGTCATTCCCACCTCTACCTCTTTCTGTAGTTTTGTACAAACGCTGATGGGTTCCCTTTCCTGAAGAGCTATATGACCCAATTCAGTTTTAACAATAATCCAGCAGTTTCCTTCAGTGTCATCTCCACAACTGACCAGATTAATTGCTCTCAGTTTTGCAACCCGTGTGTTCTTCTAGTTTCTCTTAACACATTTGCTTCTGTTTGAAAAGTTGTTTTTATTTAGAAACTTCAAATGAAATCAAATCCAGATTCACCAGTCACTCTGTTTATCATAACCTAATTATCTCAGGACTATGAACGTTGAAGGAGAAAGCACCATTCACATTGAGGAGAAAAGTGTACCGCCTGTATGTGGAAGAGTCTGTGAAGATTCATCTGAAATGTCCAAACGTCAGCACAGTCACACTGGGGAGAGATTGTGGATATGTGGTGATTGTGGAAAGGAATTATTTTCCCCATCCAAGCTGGAAATTCACCAATGCAGTGACACCGGGGAGAAGCCGTTCACTTGTTCTGATTGTGGGATGAGATTCACTCAGGCATCAAGCCTGCTGATACATGAGAGAGTTCACACTGGAGAGGGACCATTCACCTGCTCCAAATGGGGGAACGCATTCACTCACTCATCCAACCCGCTGAGACCCCAGCGAGCTCTCACTGGGGAGAGACCATTCACATGTTCCGAATGTGGAAAAGGATTCATGCGGTCATCCAGTCTGCAGATACACCAGCGAGTTCACACTGGAGAGAGACCATTCACCTGCTCCGATTGTGGGAAAGGATTCACTTGGTCAGCCAGCCTGCAGATGCACCAGCGGGTTCACACTGGAGAGAGACCATTCACCTGCTCCGATTGTGGAAAGGGATTCACTCGCTCATCCATCCTGCAGATACACCAGCGAGGTCACACTGGGGAGAGACCATTCACCTGCTCTGATTGTGGGAAGGCGTTCTATTCATCATCTAGCCTACAGATACACCAGCGTGTTCACACTGGAGAGAGACCATTCACCTGCTCCAATTGTGGAAAGGGATTCTCTTCGTCATCCAACCTCCAGATACACCAGCGAATTCACACTGGGGAGAGACCATTCACCTGCTCCATGTGTGGGAAAGGATTCACGCAGTCATCTAAACTTCTGGAACACCAGGGAATTCACACTGGAGAGAGACCATTCAATTGCTCCCAGTGTGGGAAAGGATTCACTTCCTCATCCAGCCTGCTGAAACACCAGCGAATTCACACTGGGGAGAGACCATTCACCTGTTCTGATTGTGGAAAAGGATTCATTTGCTCATCTAAACTATTGCAACACCAGCGAGTTCACACTGGGGCGAGACCATTCAGTTGTTCTGAATGTGGAAAAGGATTCACCTCATCATCCAACCTGCTGGAACATCAGCGAATTCACACAGGGGAGAGACCATTCACCTGCTCTGATTGTGGGAAGGGATTTACCAAGTCATCCCACCTGCGGAGACACCAGCGAGTTCACACTCGGGAGAAACCTTCACTCAGTCTACTCACCTGCTGATACACCAGCCTGTTCACTCTATAGCAAGACTATTGACTTGTTCCACATGTGAGAAGGGATTCATTCTGTCATCCAAATTGTTAACGCATCAGTGAAATGACACTGGGTGGATCCCGTTCACCTGCTGTGTCTGTGGAAAAGGCTTTGCTGTTTGCTAATATACCAGCAAATTCGCAAAGAGCCACAGTGATGAGTTTTGCATTTACTCACACCAAGGAATGAGCCTTTATCACTGGAATGTTTGTATTGCTGTTATCAATTTAAGCTCTTTTGAAAGGTACTGATGTTATAGATAAAATGTTGATAAAATTGCCTATCTCAGATAGGTTTTTGAATTGATCACAATATCATTGTACATCAACGCATTTACAGTGGATAAAGACTGTCCACCTACATATTGTTTGTAGACTTATTTTGTGGTTCATGTGGAGTAGTTAAACAACAATGAGCTACCCGTAACTTTTGGTGTTGGATTTTGATGCTATTGTTATCTATATTCAAATCTTGGCTTCTGTACCTGTTTCTGATGATATTTGTAAATACTTCAGTGCAATGACCTATCTGAAATAAAGATAATCCAAACCATCTTTTTGTTAAATTTATGTTGCATCAAGACTTTGTCTCATTCTGAGTGCCTTTGAGATAAGCTGATCAGTACCTTTCATATGAACAGTTGGGAGAAGGAACATGCACAGTGAGATACAGCCTGTAATGCTGGAACTTTAGATAAATGTGCCGATGAGGTGCTGTAACTTAACTTGGCAAGGGGATGGGATCCAGAGAGAATGTCCAAAAGAGTGAAAAGAATCAGCAAGTGAGTCAGGAAGGCATTCACATGACAGGTCAGTTCAGGTGCAAGGGAGTTTAACATGATTGAATGGCATTGATTTTAATGCTGCGAGTTTGTCAAACGAGGCACATGAGTGAAGGATACAAATGCAAATAATTGGGTACGACAACGTTGCTGTCATTGAGAGAAAGGAAAAGATTGGAAGCTTAATACTTCAGCGTACAAGATCTTCATGTGAGACAGCAAAGGAGTCAAAAGAAGAGGACGTGTCACAATTATGTTTCAGGTGTTTATTACAGCAATAGAAGAGACGACATCTTAGAAAACTCCTTAAATAAACCTTTATGGGTGGAACAAATAGAGCTAGTAAGGAGGCAGAGTTCAGGGAAGTGTAAAAGTAATAGGGTCGTGACAGTGGGGGATTTCAATTTTCTCAACATTCACTATGGTCGTCATTGTATGAAAGATTTCAAGAAAGTTTTAAAATAGATCCAGGACAGCTCTTGAAGCTAGTATGTAGAAATCCAAACAAGGAAAGGGGAGATCCTAGACTTAATTTTAGATAGTAAATACAGACATGTGGTTGAAGTATCGGGGTTGGGGAGGGCGGAGGATTTTGCAGACAGTTATCAGAACTTTTAAAGAGATTCAGAATTGTCGTGGAAAAGTAGAAGATTGGCCCTCAAATCAAATTTCTAAGTTGGCTGATTTAAATGAGACCAGAAATAATTTAGCCAGAGTGTGCAGGGAGCAGATACTTCCAGGTGCATGTGCAAGAGGGAATTTAAATGGGGAGATAAGGAGACGAATAAGGGGAACATGAATTGATACAGCCAGGTAAAATACAGGCAAATGCTCAGTTGTTTTACAAGTACATTAATAGTTAAAGGATAATGGGGGAATATTAAGACCCATCAAGGACCACAGTGTGTGGAGCCAGAGGACGTAAGCCTGGTCCTAAATGAATACATTGTGTCAGTGTTCATTAGTGAGACAATTTAAAGAAATTAGCATAGTGAGAGAGGAGCTTTTGAATAGTCTGAGGGACAGAATTAATTTAAATTGGAGATGCAGGGATTAATCAAAAACAGCACGCATATTTGTAATGAGAATTCACGTCTGACCAACTCTATTCAATTTTTCAATGAGATGTCCAGGTATGTCAATGAGGGCAGTACATTTGATGTAGTATCTTTTGATGTCAGCAAAGTTTTTGATAAGGTCCCACATGGGAGACTGATAGCAAAGGTAAGAGCCCATGGAATCCATTCCATTGATATTTAGCAAATGGAATCCACAATTGGCTGAGTGGCAGGAAGCAGAGGTGATGTTCGAGTAATTTTTTTTTTCTGACTGGAAATCTGTGTCCATTTTGGTCCCACAGAGTTCAGTGTGGGCTTTTGCTGTTTGTGGTCTCTATAAATGATTTAGACTTGAATGTAGGAAGGTTCATCAGGTGGGTGGCATGATGGCTCAGTGGTTGGCACTGCTGCCTCACAGCACCAGGGACCTGCCTTCAATTCCAGACTTGGGTGACTATGTTGAGTTTGCAAATTCTGTCTGTGTGGGTTTCCTCTGGGTGCTCTGGTCTTCTCCCACAATTCAGAGATGAGCAGGTTAGACGGATTGACCATGCTAAATTGCCCCTAATGTCTAGGGATGTGTAGGCTAGGTGGGTTAGCCATGGGGATTACAGGGTTATTGGAATAGGGTAACAGGTTGAGTCTGGATGGGATGCTCTCTGGAGGTTTGGTGTGGACTTGTTGGGCTGAAGAGCCTGCTTCCACACTGAAGGGATTCTGTGGAGTTCATTTGCACATGATTTTAAAAAAAAGTAATGGGTGGTAAATAGTGAGGAGGGCAGCCTTAGTTTACAGAAGGATATAGATCGGCTGATCAATGGTTAATGGAATTCAATCTGGATTAGTGAGAAGTGACATGATTGGAAATTTCATTTGGCTGTTAGCCAAAAGGTTGGTAGTTGGTAGACCAGCCAGGGAAGGAAGCCTATTTCTTTTTTTCCATCAGCATACTCCGTGACACAGTCCTGGATTGTCAGTGGGGATTTTGGCTGCAAGGCAATTTCGCCTAATGTGCCCTCCACAATTAGACCTCAAATGACAGCTTCTAATGCATAGTGCTGTGAATTATGAAGAAAAACTCTTGCTGCAATGACACTTTTAGCCAGAAGACTGAGGATAGCAAATGTTGTCCCCTTGTTCAAGAAGGGGAGTAGAGACAACCCTGGTAATTATAGACCAGTGAACCTTACTTCGGTTGTGGGTAAAGTGTTGGAAAAAATTATAAGAGATAGGATTTATAATCATCTAGAAAGGAATGATTTGATTAGGGATAGTCAACACGGTTTTGTGAAGGGTAGGTCATGCCTCACATACCTTATTTAGTTCTTTAAGATGGTGACCAAACTGGTGGGTGAGGATAAAGTGGTTGTTGTGATGTATATGGATTTCAGTAAAGTGTTTGATAAGGTTCCTCACAGTAGGCTATTGCAGAAAATACGGAGGCATGGGATTGAGGGTGATTTAGCGGTTTGGATCAGAAATTGGCTAGCTGTAAGAAGACAGAGCGTGGTGGTTGATGGGAAATGTTCATCCTGGAGTTCGGTTACTAGTGGTGTACCACAAGGATCTGTTTTGGGGCCACTGCTGTTTGTCATTTTTATAAATGACCTGGATGAGGGTGTAGAAGGATGGGTTAGTAAATTTGCGGATGACACTAAAGTCAGTGGAGTTGTGGATAGTCCAGAAGGATGTTGCAGGTTACAGAGGGACATAGATATGCTGCAGAGCTGGGCTGAGAGGTGGCAAATGGAGTTTAATGCGGAAAAGTGTGTGGTGATTCACTTTGGAAGGAGTAACAGGAATGCAGAGTACAGGGCTAATGGTAAGATTCTTGGTAGTGTGGATGAGCAGAGAGATCTCGGTGTCCATGTGCATAGATACCTGAAAGTTGCCAACCAGGTTGATAGGGTTGTTAGGAAGGCGTACAGTGTGTTAGGTTTTATTGATAGGGGGATTGAGTTTCAGAGTCGTGAGGTCATGTTGCAGCAGTACAAAACTCTGGTGCGGCCGCACTTGGAGTATGACATGCAGTTCTGGTCGCCACATTTCAGGAAGGATGTGGAAGCATTGGAAAGGGTGTAGAGGAGATTTACCAGGGTGTTGCCTGGTATGGAGGGAAGGTCTTATGAGGAAAGGCTGAGGGACTTGAGGCTGTTTTCGTTAGAGAGAAGAAGGTTAAGAGGTGACTTAATAGAGACATACAAGATGATCAGAGGGTTAGATAGGGTGGACTGTGAGAGCCTTTTTCCTCAGATGGTGACGGCTAGCACGAGGGGACATAGCTTTAAATTGAGGGGTGATAGATTTAGGACAGATGTCAGAGGTAGGTTCTTTACTCAGAGAGTAGTAAAGGCGTGGAATGCCCTGCATGCAACAGTAGTAGACTCGCCAACTTTAAGGGCATTTAAATGGCCATTGGATAAACATATGGATGATAAGGGAATAGTGTAGGTTAGATGGGCTTCAGTTTGGTTTCACAGGTCAGCGCAACATTGAGGGCCGAAGGGCCTGTACTGCACGGTAATGTTCTATGTTCTATGTTCTACTATCTATGATCTTTCCCCTTGAGTCAAGAACTCTCAACAGGAAATTGCTTACAGTAAAAGTATGAACTTTCGTTCAATCTTAACTCAATCTTTGAAACAAAATTTACAATTGAATTTCTGAGAGATTCCACTGATTAACATTGCAAGTGAAAAATAAACCATTGCTGATGATTCTGACTGACTTGCATGTTCACCCACATTTTCAGCTACATTATGAAATTACTCAGGAAGATGAAATGAAACTGTAAAATATTCTGCAAGGTGCATCGATAAAAGCTTCTTCAATCAAAATTTGTGTTGATGAAATTTAGAAGTCGTTGAATCAAATTGTTTATGACACTATAGCAGCAATATGTGGGAAAGGCAGAAGCCATAACAAAGACTAGTTTGAGGCCTATTCAGCAGAGATGATGTCTATCACTGAAGCGAAAAATGAAGCCAATCAGATATGCAACATAAATCAAACAGCTAGAACACTGCACAACACGAAAGCAGCTACGACAGTTATGTAAAAGACAAGGAGATTGTGAGCAAATAAAGGCAGGGTGATCCCACACAGGAACCAAGTAAGATTTTATTAAAAATATGTAATGGATTGACGGGTTTAGGAGAGCAGGCAGGAAAGTGGAGTTGAGGCCAAGATGAGATCAGCCAAGATTGTATTAAATGGCTGAATAGGCTGAAGGTACTGGGGATTACTTCTGCTCCTAGTTCTTATGTGTTTATGTGGAAGAAATTCACACTGCCTGTGACAGTGGAAATCTATGGGCTATTTGGGACGAACAAAGAGGGCATTTGGTCCAACCATCACTGAAGTTGAAATCAGACAGCAACATTCTCACTGGCAGAAGCAAGTAGATGCCCTGCTGGGTTGAACACGACTATGAGCAGTACTCCCATTAGTTGGACATCTTCCCATCTCCGTTTGATGCTCTCCTACAGCTTCCAGTCATCGTTAAGTTGGATCAGGAATACTGAAGGTTCAAAAGGAGTTAATTGCTTACCAAACAGAAAGGCCACTTGTGAGGGTGGAATTTGCCTGAATTTTTGAAGTTTGAAAACTCATAAGAACTGCTACAGTTTCATGACCTCCTGTTCCTCTGCTGGGAGACAGGTTCTATTCCCGAGGATGTGAGAGATGCAAAAATTACTGCAATTTACGAAACCCAAAGCCTCTAGAGGAGATTACAACAACCACAGGAATAGCCCATTCAGCGTCACGAGGAAAGCCTTCTGTGGGGTCATGTTAAAAAAGCCTTCATCTGCCTCCAGACTAACTGTGTCCAGAAGTACACCTGTGATACAAAGTCATACAAGGTATGCACCAAGTGATGGAAAATGAGAGTTGAATAGTGAGGAGGTTGTTTTCGACTGACACAGACTCAATTAGCTGAATGGCCATTTTTTGATGTACATGTCTGTGACCCACTCCTTTCAAACCACAATCCATGTATGTATTGTACCATCTGACAGTATGACATTTGAAATTTTCTGTGTGAGTAATGGAGTGAAACATATGCCAACACCAAAGTCAAAAACCCACAACTCCTGATAACTATGAATAATAAAAATATCTCTCAGGGAGATAGGACAGGGAGGTATAACTTTGAATGAAGAGATGAGGAAATAAAGTCCAATAAGCGATTCTATTAAAACACTGCTTTCCAAAACTTTTCCTGATGTGACCCCAGAGTAAGCTTTTTGAGGGAGTGATAATGAGTTTTACCGAGGAATGGAGAAAGCGAAGATAGATGGGGGTTTATTAATAGATTCATCATGCAGTTGGACACGTTATTAATGCAATAACATCTATACTATTCACGTTTAAAAAATCAGGAATGACTTTGATATAATACAGTCCTAACGATTGATGGAACAGAAATCTGATTATTAATTGAAATAATTCTGAATCGATTTGAATTAGAATCGTGATTATTGGTGCAATAAGTTCCTGCTTATTGATGGAGTATGCAGCAGGAACTGTGTAAATCATCAGATCATGATTAATGTAATAGAATCCTGATTGTTAATGTAATAGGGCACTGATTATTGGCAGACACTAGACTATTAATGTAATTTTGTCCTGATAATTAATGTGTTAGTCTCATGAAAGATGGAGTAACAGGATTCTGAGAATGGATGTAATAGGAAGCTGATTTTTCATGTAGTTGGACTCTAAGCATTGACGTAACAAGATCCTCATTAATGACACAACAGGATTCTGATTATTAATGTAACTGAATCATAATTATTAATACATTATGATACTGAATTTTGATGGAACATTTTCCGATTATGAAAACATCAATTCTCTGCAATAAGAATCAAACATCTGCCCTTTCACAGGCTTGTTTCAGTGCAGTGGAGCGTCAGGGGGCAGTCCAAAAGGTCACAAGGGGATTTAAAGGGACCTTGCAGCTGTCAGACGTCAGTATGAGCACCACAGCAGCCATTGCTGACTGGGAACTCGTAAATCCAAACAGCAGATTCTTACAAGCAGCATTAAACAGGAGACAGGGGAGATGTTGAGGAAGGGCTTGAGCAGCAGGGTTTCAGATCATCTCACAGTTCCGGGTGAGGGTGGACTGAATGTAAGAGGCTGGTCAGGAAGGCACTGGAATTGTCGAGTCTAAAGGAAACACTGGCATTGCTAAGGGTTTCAGCAGCCAATGAGCTGGAAGTGAAATATCTGGCGTCAGCAATACTTTGCATTTGTGGTCGGAAGCCAATCTTAAGGTTAAATGTCTGAGTGAGATTGTGAACAGCATGGCTCAGCCCCATACAGTTGACAGGGAGAGGGATGGCAATGAGGTAGAGCTGGGAGTTATTAGTGCTTGTGTGAAAACTAACGCTGTATTTCTGAATGATATTACACTGGGGCAGCGTGGAGATGAGAAATAGGAGGGGCCAAGGATGGATCTTTGGGGGGCGCCAAGTCCAAGCAACTTGGTGACAAAAGGGAGATTGGAGACGAGGGCAGTCGTTTGCAAGGAAAATGAGCTCCAGGGTGTTTTTCTCCCGATGTGTGATGACAATGGAATTAAAGGTGAGAAGGACAGAACCAGAAGAGAGACTGAGTGTTAACAATATCGACAAACATGGGGAAGCTTTTGTTAATAGTTTAGCGGGATTAGGTTCAAGGCAGCAGTAGGTAGGTCTCATGGGCAAGATAAGCTCTGACAACAAGTGATAGGAAATAGGAGAGAAGCTGGAGCAGGTCTCAGACAAAGAGGAATTTAGAATGGGTTTGCCCAATGGGCTAGTGGTGGGAGAGGAAGAAGTAGAGGCAGCTGATCAGATCAATGAAGGGATAGAGAGAGGGAGACCCCTTCAAATTGAAGTGTCAAGGATGCTAAAAAAAATTAGGCACTCTCTGTGTTGAACACAAAACTGATTTATTTGACTATTTTACCAAATATTAGCACTTGTGACTGAGTAAACATCAGCAAAAATTGACCCTGATGAATATAGCTCCATTCTAGTTAGGGTTAACAGCAAAATCCAGCCCTTGCTGCATTCGCTTGTGAAGTTGCTGGTGCCGAAGCAGGTAAGCTGACTGAGTGAATCTTTTCCCACACACCGCACAGGTGAATGGTCTTGAATTCACTTGTGTACACTGAGGTCAGATGATCACCTGAACCCAGTCCCACATCAAGAGCACTTGAACGGTCTATCATCAGTGTGAATATGTTTATGATGCTTCAGATCTCCGGGACTTTAAAAGCTTTTCCACAAATTGGATACTTAAAAGGTCTTTCGTCGTTGTGGCCATGTTGATGTGACAACAGACCCTGGAAATTTTACAGCACTGCCCACAGTCTGGGCATTTGAAAGGTCTGTCTTCAGCGTGTACTCGCTGGTGTGCCATGAGGTGGGATGACTGAGTGAATCCCTTCCCACACACTGAGCAGGTGAATAGCCTCTCTCCAGTATGAACTCACTGTTGCATCATGTGGTAAAATGACCGAGGGAATGCATTCCCACAATCAGTACAAGTGAATGGCCCCTTCACAGTGCATATTCGCTGGTGTACATAGAGGTCAGACGACCATATGAACCCAGTCCTACAGTGAGAGCACCTGAACGGTCTCTCCTCAGACTGAACATGCTGATGGGACATCAGCTCAGTGGAACCTATATGGCTCTTCCCACAGTCTGAGCATTTAAAAGGCCTCTCCTCAGTATGAACCCACTGGTGTTTCAGCAGGCTGGATGTCCAAGTAAATCCTTCCCACACTCTGTGTAGGTGAATAGCCTGTCCCTACTGTGAACTCTAGGGTGTACACGGAGATCATATGGTCAGCTGAACCCAGTCCCACAGTGAGAGGACTTGAACTGTCTCTTCTCCGTTTGAACACTTTGATTACTCATCAGTTCCCTGGAACTTTTAAAACACTTCCCACAAACTGAACATTTCAGGGGTCTCTCGTCGGTGTGATCACATACGTGGGATATCAGTTCACTAAAACATTTGTAGCAATTCCCACAACGTTGGCATTTGTAAGGGTCAGTGTGAACTTGCTGGTGCGTCAGCAGCATGGACGATGGAGTGAAACTCTTCCCACATGTGGAACAGATGAATGGCCATTTCTCAGTGTGACCACGTTGGTGAATTTCCAGATCAGAAATATAACTAAATGTCTCCTCGTAGTCCCCAGTTTTCCAAATTTTCTCCCCAGCTTGACTGCACCTGTGTTTCAACGGGCCAGATGATTGTCTGAACCCTTGTCCACATACAGGACTCATGTACGGTTTCTCTCCATTGTGAACAGTGCTTTCTCCTTCCATGTTCAAAATCCGAGGATTTTCAGGTTGTGATAAATTCGGCGACTCCAGCAGATCCTGGTGTGATCCTGTTCTGAAGAAGTCATAACTCTCAGTGTTCACATTGTTTATCTCTCTGCAGATGCAACCAGTCTTACCCTAGCATTTTCGATTTCTACTTCAGTTTTCCAAACAAGTCATTCTTCACTTTAATTGTAACAGAATGTTCACATTAGATTCCAAATTTTAGACTGTCTCTTTCTGTGAAATGGATTTAAAACAGGAAAAAAAGGGGATTAGGAGAAAAGCCACAAAACCATAAAGGCAGACTGTGTGAAATTGAGCTGAATGACTGAAACTTCATCACTTCTTTCGTTAGCACGAAACTTAACTAACCTCAGGCACTCCCAGTCAGTCTTCCACATCCCAGTTCCTCATAACCTTGAGGTTTTATAACATTCTACTGTCCATGCACTCACATCAAATCTTAATCACCTACCACCCCTGCAGTGCTTGTATGGAGATCAGCCCACTGAACCTCAATATAAGGTCCCTGATTGGAGCTGTTAATCTGGTCCAATCAGGGACCCCTGGCTGACATAGAAAAGTTGAGTGTCAGAGATACTTACACTCTGGTTCATGATTCTGTGTGAGCCAGTACTATAATCAAGGGTGACTTGGTAACAGAATACCATTCTCTGTAGATGCCATGCTAGCTGACATTTACAGGCTATTTAAATTGTTTCCAGTAGTTTCCCAGCAACGAAGTAAAACTGGCTGGTCTGTTGTTGCTGGGCTTCTCTTCACATTTTTTTTTTGAACAAGTGTAATTTTTGCAATTCTCCAGCTTCTGGCACCACCCTTGGTTCTATAGAATCTTAAGTCATTACAGGAATTTTTCACTCTCACTTCCCTTATTATTCTTGGATGTATCTCGTCCAGACTTGGTGTGTTTTCCATATTGAATACAGACAGCATATCTCATACCACCTTCTTATCAATTTAAACCCTTCAAGTGCCTGAACTACCTTTTCTTTTACCATGACCTGCGCAGAATCCTCTTCATAAGGAATGACAGATCCGAAGTAATTATTTAATATTTCAGCTGTGACTCAGCATGCATGTGTAAATCTCAGTTTTGGTCCCTAATGAGCCCTAGTCTATACTTACCTGACTATTACAATTTGAATGCCTAAACAAGACGTTTAGGATTTCCCAACATGTTGACTGCCAGACTCCTTTCAAAACCCCTTTTTACCTGTCTTATTTGCTTTTTCACCTTCCTTCTGAATCTTCTATATTCCACCTGGTTTTAAATTTTAATTTCTATCTAATTTCAATCGTAAGCATAATTTTCCTCCTTCACCTTCATTCACAAGACCATGAAATATACAAGCAGAAGTAGGCCATTCAGCCCTTCAATTCTCCTCCACTATTCAATGAGATCCTGGTTTATCTGATAATCCTCAGCTTCACTTGCATGCCTTATCGCAATAACCTTAATTTCCTTACTGATTAAAAATCTGATTAATTGATCACTGTGCCTTAAATCTCCACTCAGATTTGACCCACTTCATTGCCAGGGATCAGGGCTAGCAGTGCCTCCTTTCTCTTTGAGAGTAAATAGACATTGCTGTTAAAGACTTCCTGAACACACTCTTGGAACTCTTGCTCTGCACTGTCCTTTTCATGATGGTATTCTGGACAAAAAGCAAAATATTGTGGACGCTGAAAAGCTGAAACAAACACAGAGAATGCTGGAGAACCTCATCTGTGGAAATGTATTGTGTTCAGAGTACATATCGTCGAGTATAGTTTGGTTCCTCATTTTATTGATTGCCATTCTCGCGTACACCCATCATCGCAAAACAAATCACAAGCACCAATGGCGAGACGTTTACCCACAACGCCCCACGGTAGGCAAGGTCCCCTATCGAGAGCACAGGAGACCGGTGCGCAGGCGCAGTTTCCCCAGCACACCGAGCATGCGCAGAGATGGGGATGACGATGGGTAAGTACGTTTTTTAAAAACAAGAACAAAAGCAAAGTTTTTGGAAAAGCTGAGCAGGTCTGGCAGCATCTGTGAAGGAGAAAACAGAGTTAACGTTTCGGGTCCGGGGACCCTTCCTCAGAACTCTTTTTTTAAAAAATCATCTGCAGATGGTGAGGATGCGGGACAATGGCGGGATCGCTGGAGCCGGCGGGAGGCACGGAGGGGGTTGAGAGACACATATTAAATAATTCGAACCCCGATTAATAACCTGCAATTGCCTTATTTGTGTTCCGGGGGGGCATTACCCAAAAGCAGCTCCAGGTAGCCGGATTCGCTGGGATCAGAGCGCAAGCGTGCCCACTTGGTGGTGCCGTGGAGTGAGTGGGGTTTCAGGATTTCTGTTTTCCCTAATCGGGTCCTGGTGCCCCATTATCAATAACCAGAACACGGGCCGTGTATATATCCATTATGACAGATTGTAATCTCTATCCAGCCACCCGAAGAGCCAGCTGTCCAACATTTGGTGGCATTTCAGTTCCATTCTCCTGACTTGAGCTGAGCACTGTGGGGTCCATCGGGAACGCGGAGGATCTTCCTTCCGTTGAAACTAATTTGTGGGACCGGAATGGACAGTATGTTTGCAGAGGATCACTGTGGCTGAAGAATAGATGTACGAGCATGGGTGATCTAATTGGCCATCAAGCCTGCTCCACCATTCAACAATATTGTGGCTCAGTTTCATTTTTCTGCCAGTCTTTGCTTCTCCTCTGCCATCGTTCCTATGCCTGGTTGTCCATGGAGAGGAAGGGTGCAGCGACCAGCAGCAAACGTGACACTTAAACTTGATTCCTCAGAGTACACAGTGTCTCAGAGAGATTGAGAAACATATTCTGATTTAGTTAGAAAGGTTCCCATTCGATATCCCTTTCTTGGACTTTGTTGCTGATTTTGGATAATTCTAGTTTGTTTGGATTACATATTGGATGAACAAAAGAGCAAGGAAGAAGTCTCTTCAGGTAGTCATAAAGAGGCTACAACTTGTCACACGAATGCCTATATAAAGCCCATGGACTGTTCTCAGCAGCAAATACTGCCTCCCCATTGAGATCAGTGTTTTCTGATTGTTCCATCTCGATGACAGGTTCCCATCCCTGATGAACACGAGTGAACCAATTTCACGACAATCTGGCAGCTTTTCTGGTCACTGTTCCCTAGTGCAAGCCCCACAAGTTAGTTGATCCATTCACCTTGATTTCGCGAGCTTCCTTTGTTTTTGTGCATTCTCTTACGCTTTTCTTTTTGTTTTAGATCAGTTCCGCAATGCTTTGGAATTTGAGGATGTACACTCGAGATTCATACCAAACATCACACCAGAATCTGACAGCATTGCTTAATTTAGTGTATGTTGAAAATCATTGGCTTTTGGATATGGAAGGTGGGTGCACCATTCACAGTGAAGAGAAACTGTCCACAGCTTCTGTGTGTGCACGAGACTTCAGGCGATCATCTGACTTTTTGAAACTAAAGTAAAGTCACACTGACAAGAAACTTTAGATATGTGGGGACTGTGGAAGGGCTTCAATTACTCATCCAAGCTGCAAACATGTCAGCGCAGTCACAACAGGAAGAAATGATTCACCTACTCCATGTGAGAAGGCATTCGTGAAGTCCTCCCATCTGCTGGGTCACTAGTGGCTTTACACTGGAAAAGGCATGTTTCCCTCCTCTGAGTGTGGCAAGGAATTCATTCAGTCATCCCACTAGGTGACACACCAGCAATCCACACTGGGGAGAGACCATTCACCTGCTCCGAGTGTGGGAAAGATTTGTCCTGGTCATCCATGTTGAAATGTTAGCAGGTTCATTCTGAGGAGTGACCCTTTAAATTTATTTTTCATTGTTAGGATGAGGGTGTCTCAGACTAGGCCAGCATTTATTGCCCATCCCTAATAAGTCTGTGGATCTGGAGTCACATGTAGGCCAGAACATGTAAGGATGACAGTTAAGGATATTAGTGAACCAAATGGGTTTTTCTGACCAACAATAATGGACCCATAGTCATTGTAAGACTTTTAATTCTAGATATTTATTGAATTTAAATTCCACCATCTGCCATGGCAGGATTCAAACGTGCATCCTCACAACATTAACTAGTCAATGGATTAACAGTCCAGTGATAATACCAAAATGGCATTGCCTCCCTATGACATATGGATTATAAATAGGCAAACAGTTGGTTACTCATAGCGATAACCCCTGACCTGTGGCACACCATCACAGGTTGTGGAAACACTAAATACCTCATTATATCAATTCCAATCTATCATCCACATGATTCAATCGTAATTTGGAAAAATAACATTCATTTACCAGAGCACAATCTAAATTCATTCTTAAAATAATGGGATATACACACAATCACTAACAAAACAGTGGGTTAATACGACAAACTTCTTGAAGAAAAGTCACTTTTTTTCTAATAATGAGTGCTGAGCCGGTATATCCCAGGATTACAATCTCACTTCCATTTTAGAGAAAACTAGAGTCAATTCCCTCCAAACACTAACCTACCAGGATTACCATACAGATGGCCTAAAGGCCCTCCGCTTCTTCCTGTCCCGCAGGCCCGACCAGTCCCTCTCCACTGACACCCTCATCCGCTTAGATGAACTCGTCCTCCCCCTCAACAACTTCTCTTTTAATTCCTCCCACTTCCTACAGACAAAGGGGGTGGCCATGGGTACCCGCATGGGCACCCGCTCTGACTGCCTCTTCCAGGGTTATGTGGAACAATCCCTCTTCCTTACCTACACCGTCCCTAAACCCCACCCCTTCCTCCGCTACATTGATGACTGTATCGGCGCTGCCTCGTGCTCCCACGAGGAGTTCGAACAGTTCATCCACTTCACCAACACCTTCCACCCCAACCTTAAGTTCACCTGGACCATCTCTGATACCTCTGTCTCCTTCCTGGACCTCTCTGTCTCCATCTCTGGCAACCACCGAGAAACTGATATCCACTTCAAGCCCACCGACTCCCACAGCTACCTAGAATACACCTCCTCCCACCCACCTTCCTGCAAAAATGCCATCTCCTCTTCCCAATTCCTTTGCCTCCGCCGCATCTGCTCCCAGGATGAGGCTTTCCACTCCCATACATCTGAGATGTCCTCATTTTTCAAGGACCACAACTTCCCCCCGTCAGTGGTCAAGAACGCCCTCGACCGTGTCTCCCGCATTCCCCGCTACTCATCCATCACACCCCGTCCCTGCAATAACAACCAAAACAGACTCCCCTTGTCCTCATGTAGCACCTCACCAACCTCCGGATCCAACGCATCATCCTCCGACACTTCCGCCATCTGCAATCCGACCCCACCACCAAAGACATTTTTCCCTCCCCACCCTTATCTGCTTTCTGGAGGGACCACTCTCTCCGGGACTCCCTTGTCTGCTCCACACTCCCCTCCAGACCCACCCGGCACTTCTCCCTGCAACCGCAGGGAGTGCTACACCTGACCCTACACCTTCCCCCTCACCCCCATCCCAGGCCCCAAGAAGACTTTCCACATCAAGCAGATGTTCACCTGCACATCTGCTAATGTGGTATACTGCATCTGCTGTTCCCGTTGTGGCCTCCCCTACATCGGGGAAACCAAGCGGAAGCTTGGGGACCGCTTTGCAGAACACCTACACTCGGTTCGCACTAAACAACTGCACCTCCCAGTTGCGAACCATTTCAACTCACCCTCCCATTCCTCAGATGACATGTCCATCCTGGGCCTCCTGCAGTGCCACAAGATGCTACCCGAAGGTTACAGGAACAGCAACTCATATTCCGCTTGGGTTCCCTGCAGCCCAATGGTATCAATGTGGACTTCACAAGCTTCAAAATCTCCTCTCCCCCTACCGCATCCCAAAACCAGCCCAGCTCGTCTCCACCTCCCTAACCTTTCCTTCCTCCCACCTATCCCCACCCCCCATCTCCTACCTACTAACCTCATCTCACCCCCTTGACCTGTCCGTCCTCCCTGGACTGATCTATCCCCTCCATACCTCCCCACCTACACTCATCTCTACTGGCTCCATCCCCGCCTCTTTGACCTGTCTGTTTCCTCTCCACCTATCTTCACCTCTATCCATCTTCTATCCGCCTCTCCCTCTCTCCCTATTTATTTCAGAACCTCCTTCCCCTCCCCCATTTCTGAAGAAGGGTCTAGGCCCGAAACGTCAGCCTTCCTGCTGCTCTGATGCTGCTTGGCCTGCTGTGTTCATCCAGCTCTGCACCTTGTTATCCCTCTGAATGTTAGTGTTCCTAAGGGTTCTGCCATTTACAATATAATTCACACCTAAATTTGGTCCTCCAAAATGATCACCTCACATTTGGCTGGATTAATCTCCATCTGACATTTCTCTGCCCAAGTTGTCAATCTATCTATATCCTGTTGTACCCTTTCACAATTGTCAACACTATCAGCAACTCCACCAATTTTCATATCATCAGTAAACTTGATTATCAGACCACCCACATTTTCTTCCAGGTCATTTGTAGAAACTACAATCAACAAAGGACCTAAGACTGTCTCCTGTGGAACACCATTAGTTACCAGTCTCCATTGTGAAAAACATCCTTCCACCAACACCCTCTGTCTTCTATTACCAAGCCGGTTTTCTCTCCATCTAGCCAGGCCACCCTGAATCCCTTGTGGTTTTAGTTTTTGCACCAACCTGCCATGCGTGACTTTATCAATTGCCTTACTAAAGTCCATATAGACTACATCCAAAGCCCTTCTCTCATTATCCTTGTTACCGCTTCAAAAAATTCAATCAGATTGGTGAGACATGATCTTCCCCAGACAAGGTTTGAAGCTCATTGTTTTACCCTAGTAGTGCTGTCTGAAGCAGACAGAACGGTTAATTATTTCTCCTTTCAGATTCAAAGTTCAATAATAATTCACATCCAATGGGTTGAGTGACTGTATCAGATCAAGCTTGTTTTGAGATTTATGTCTGCAAATACTATCCTGCGGATCCTACAGTGTCCTGTATAGGGAATTTGCCTAAGTCATCACTACAAGTGGAGGTGATAGATTATTTCAAAGTTTGTTAAATAGGGCACTTAAAGGAAATAAGCTTGCAAGGCCGTAGGGCTTTGAAGGGTGGGTGGGGCAAACTGGCTGTAAATTTACTGCCCCTTAAATCCTGACCATGTTTGATAGAAATCCTATAACTGAGAACGTTTAGAACGAGGCCATCCTTTTCGCTAGGCAAATACATACGTGAAGCTGAGAGAGCAAATAGTGACAATATCTTTGGAGAGACATATACGCCTGAACCAACCTTTGTAGTCTGTTTCGTCACTGGATTCATTTCCTGCACCTTGAATTGCTGTAAGTGAACAATTTCTTCCCTTCACTCCCTCCCAAAATGAGGAAAGAAACTGAAAGGGAGAAGTCATTGCTTTGCCCCCAAGTTTTGCACAGAATGGGAAGATTCGCTCTGATTCTCATCGGACGACTTCCGCCTTGTGACGTCCTTTTCCGGGATTGGGCTTGCCTGAAGCAGCCAATAGGAAACGCAATGCTCGGCGGTGACGTCACCGCGTTCCTGGCAGCAGGCCGAGCGCGCGGATTCAGGCGCCGTAGCCCCTCGATAACTCATCCCAACCTTGAACCAAGGTTTCCATGGCAACCGGCTGCCGGCTCTGGCCAAAGTGAGAAGCCGCTCGGGGAGCTGCCATTCCCTTCACACAGGCAGTTCACGGACCAATAGGAGGAGCGGACGACACTAGCGGACAAATTGGAAATGGCTGGTCCTCCAACCAATGGGAATGAATGAGGGGCGGGGCGAACCAGATGACCCGTGATCATTCACGCTGCCTGCATAGGGCCGCTGTTGGTGCCGTCTGAGTGAGTGCGGGCGGGGAATACCGGAAGCTGGAAAATCAGCGGCCGCCAGGAGAAAAGTGGAGTCGGTCTGGACTGAGAGGTTTTATGAATACCCGCTGTCGGCCGCTAGACCCGAATTAGAAACTCGCGTTTGTAGCAAACGGAAAAATGGCTGCGGGCCTTAGGCGGTCATTGGCACCGGATAGCCCGCGCCATCTTTATTCGGGGCAAGATGTAGCAGCGCCCATGCGCATACCTCTTGAATGGGGTGGGGCGATTTGAAGAGGGGCATTCGCACAGCGATCGTAACCAAGAGAAATGTTTGTCTTTTCCAGATTTTTACCATGGGCTGATAGTGATTTTTCTTCTGTGAATTCGTTTTAGAGGTTATTAATTAAGAAGAATTTTCAGACCGGGATCTCAAGCCAAGTTTTGACAGTCAGAGGAGTCATCAGGATCTGAATATCATTGGCGCTTAACTGTGGAAGAAAAAAGGTTTGTCTGTCCTGTCTTTGGAAAAATACCTCCGAGATGTTTTTTTAAGTCGAAAAGTAGCAAAATATTAAAATACGTGGTTAGATCACCCTGGGTATGTGCTCAGTCTGGGCCCTGCAGCTGCTGAAGGAGATATTGGCATGAAAGGGAGCGCAGATTTATCCAAATTACGCCTTGTCTCTTTGAAAGAACTGCCGTATTTACTACCAGCCACCCATTTCATGCTATTAAGCTATGCACTTTAACCTATTAACTCCACAATCCCAAACCTTCCTTTAAAACTTTTTGATGCATTGGGACCATTTCTGGGGCGCATGGGACCCGTACAAGTTCGATTAATGTCCAGGCAGAGCTGGGACAATTCGCTGAATGGGGCTTTTGCTAGTGTACTTCGTGAGGTTAAAAATTAGTATGGCAGGGGTGTGGGAACCATAGTGTAGGCTTAGATGTGTCAGATTCAGATCCAGAATTTGGAGGTAGAATGTTAATTAGTGATGCAGTCAGTGGCTCAGAAAGACTAAAATAGGATTGTATGAGTATCGAGTCTCTCTTCATACATCATTCTTGACATCCTAGGAATCAGTCTGGTGATCCTTCTTTACACTATCTCAATGGCCAGGGCATCTTCCTTAGGAGAGGAGAACAAATGTGCCAACAGTACTCCAGGTGTGGTCTCACCATGGCCCTTACAGAAGGATATTCCTGCTCCTGTACTCTAATCCTCTCACTGTGAAGGCCAACATATCATTTGCAATCTTTACTGCTTGCCAGTCCTGCCTGCGTATGGCATAAAATTGTTGAACACAATGTCCCCATTGTACCTATGCTGGTCATCAAGCACCTACTTACCCTAGTCCCATTTTCTGGCATTCAGCCTGTGACCTATATTGTGGTGCCTTGTATGATCATCTAAAAATTTCTTCAAGATTGCAATGGTTCCTGCATCTGTTAGAATTGCAGATGCTACTGAGCACCTCCAGCATTATTATTTTGGATTTCTACTATTTTGTTTCTGTGCTTGTTCTTAGTCCTTCAAAGGGATCGAAGGGTATGGGGAGAAAACAGGAACTGGATTGATCTGCAGATCTGTAAAAAGCCTCTCCTGTTCCTCCCGCTGGCTCTCCCATCTCTAGACCTTTCCATAGTGTTGTGCAGACACTGACTGATTCCTTTCTGTGAAGAAGATTTATGACAGTTTGCTTTTAATGATTATCCAGCAGTTTTTCAAGTGTCGGCTCCGCAAATGACCAGATTAATGTCTCTCAGACTATAACTTGTGTGTTCTTCTGGTTTCTGTCTCTCCCTCTCTATTTTAGTGTTCTGTTTGAAAGGTTGATTTACAGATGATCCACATCCAGATCTGACCATCACTCTGTTTACCATAACCTAATTATGTCAGGATTTTGAGCATTGAAGGAAAATCTACCTTTCACACTGGGAAGAAGCACGTATCGTCTGTGTGTGGGACAGTCTGTGAAAATTCATTTGAAATGTCCAAACGCCAGCACAGTTTGGAGAGAATATTGAAATGTGTGGATTGCGGGAAGGGCTTTCTTTACCCATGCCAGCTGGAAATTCACCAACGCAGTCACACTGGGGAGAAGCCATTCACCTGCTCTGATTGTGGGAAGCGATTTGCTCGGTCGTCTGACATGTTCAAACACCAGCGAGTTCACACAGGGGATAAACCATTCATCTGCTCTGATTGTGAGAAACGATTCAGTCAGTCATCCGAACTGCTGAGACACCAGCGAGTTCACACTGGGGAGAAACCATTCACTTGTTCTGAATGTGGGAAGGGATTCAGTCAGTCATCCAGCCTGCTGGAACACAAGCGTTTTCACACTGGGGAGAAACCATTCACCTGTTCTGAATGTGGGAAAGGATTTACTCACTCATCTAACCTACTAATACACCAACGAGTTCACACGGGGGAGAAACCATTTACCTGTTCTGAGTGTGGGAAAGGATTCACTCGATCATCAAACCTGCTGATACACCAGCGGATTCACACTGGGCAGAGACCATTCAATTGCTCTGAATGTGGGAAAGGATTCACTTGCTCATCCAAACTGTTGGTACATCAACGAATTCACACAGGAGAGAAACCATTTACCTGTTCTGACTGTGGGAAAGGATTCACTAGGTCACCCAGCTTGCTGATACATCAGCGAGTTCATAGTGGACAGAGACCATTCACTTGTTCTGAGTGTGGGAAAGCATTCACTCAGGCAACTCACCTGCTAATTCACCAACGGGTTCACACTGGAGAGAGACCATTCACCTGCTCTGAATGTGGGAAGGGATTCACTCGGTCATCCAACCTGCTGATACATCAGCGAGTTCACTCTGGGGAGAGACCATTCACCTGCTCTGACTGTGGAAAGGAATTCACTCACTCATCTAATTTATTGATGCACCAGCGAGTTCACACTGGGGAGAAACCATTCACCTGCTCTGCGTGCGGAAAGGGATTCAGCCGGTCATCCAACCTGTTAACACACCAGCAAATTCACAAAGAACCACAGTTTTGAAAGATCTTGTTCTTAATCACATCAAGGAATGAACCGTGGTCTTTGGGCCATTTGTACTGATGTTATTAATCCTTGCTCAATCAAAGGTGCTGAAATTGTAGAAGAAATGTTCATAACAATCCTGTAACTGGGCTATGTTTCGGAAATGATCACATCATCGCTGAGCGTCAAAACATCGCACTGGGTAAAGACCGTCCACCTACAATGTGTGAAAAGGGATTTCCTGGTTTATCAGGGCTAGTTAAGCACCAAAGAGTTTCTAAGTAGCTGTAGGAATCGGTTTTTGATGCTCCTGTTACGTATATCCTAACTATGGTTTCTGTGCCTGTTTCTGATGATGCTTGTAAACACCACATGTCTGGTTACCTAGGTGGGAGAAAAGTGATACAAATCAACTTCTTGTTAAAAGTATTGTGCATTGAGTCTTTATCTTATCTGTAGAGCAGACTCATTTGTTTAGATGGGATCTTCATCTCCCCTATCTCCTCCATCCTCTCTTCCAACAAGTATGGGGACCTTATGGAGTTTTTCTCCCACGCCAAGTGAGAAAATCGGTATGCTTTAAATGAACACAAAGAAATGCGGATGCTGGAAATCAGAAACGAAATCAGAAATTGCTGGAAAATCTCTGTAGGTCCAGTGCCGTCTATGGTGAGAAATCAGAGTTAACATTTCAGGTCTAATGACCCTTCCTCTGAGGAGCCTATTGAGCTTATAGAGTTCATAGAATCCCTACAATGTGGGAACAGGCCCTTCGGCCCAACAAGTCCACACTGACCCTCAAAGCATCCCACCCCATACCCATCTCCCTAATCTACACATCCCTGAACACGATGGGCAATTTAGTGCGGCCAATCGACCTAGCCTGCATGTCTTTGGACTGTGGGAGGAAACCAGAGCACCCGGAGGAAACCCACGCAGACACGGGGAGAATGTGCAAACTCCACACAGACAGTCGCCCGAGGCTGGAATCGAACTGGCTCCCTGGTGCTGTGAGGCAGCAGTGCTAACCACTGAGCCACCGTGCCGTGCTTTTCCAGCAATTTCTGTCTTTGCTTCCCATGAGTCATGGGGAGAAGGCACATCCAGAGTTAGGGACAGCCCGTTATGCTCCTTTGTGCTTGAAGCCCGCAGCTGTTTTCACGTTTGCGGGACCGGGAGTTTGTAATTCAGGCCTGGCCTGCACTGGGTGTTCATAAAACCACCCAGTCCAGACTGGCTGCCTTTCAACTCCCAGTTTCTGCTGTACCTCCCCAGGCAGATGGACACGTGTCATTCCGCTAGCCCCGCCCTAGCTCATTCCCATTGGTTCGAGGACCAGTCTCTCTCCCTTTGTCCGCCAGTCTCACCCACTGTCGTCCTATTGGTCCATGAGCTGGCGTCAATCAGCTGGGACCCATTGTGAGGTCGTAGGTGGGATCCTCCCTCTGTTCAGGGACCAGCTTCATCATTCACAGTGAATGACGGTGTTGCAGACTGCTGTGGCTGGTGGCTATTCAGCCCATTGGGGCTGTACGCTCTCATTCGAGAAATGCTGCAAATCTATCCCAACTCCTCAGTTATTTGCCCAGAGCCCTACAAATCTGTGTCCTTTTTTCCTCTTGGGCTCCTCCTTCTTCATTCATCAGAGAATCCCTACATTGTGGAAACAGGCCCTTCGGCCCAACAAGTCCACATTGAGCCTCATAGCACCCACCCAAATCCATCCCCTTATAACCCACCTAATCTACACATCCCTGAATGCTACAGGCAATTTAGCACAGCCAATCCACCTAACCCACACATCTTTGGACTATGGGAAGAAACCAGAGCACCCGGAGGAAACCCACACAGGCACGGGGAGAATGTACAAACTCCACACAGACGGTCGCCCGAGGGCGGAATAGAACCCGGGTCCCTGGCACTGTGAGGCAGCAGTACTAACCACTGAGCTACCGTGCTGCCCCATCCAAAGATTTGAGCTTCCTTTCAGCACCGTGAGCACCCCTCACTCCCATTCCTTCACTAATCAGCACATATACCATCGTTTCATAGTTGCTTTCAGTTCTGATGAAGGGTCACCGCATTGGAATTGTTTTTTTTTTTAATATGACAAATGCTGCCAGACCTGCAAAGTCTCTCTGATGATTTGTTTGTTTCAGATCTCCAGCATCTGCAGTTTGTATAATTTGCACTCTAAACCTTTCCTTATTACGTTACAATCCAAGTCAGTATTAAGAACGACAGCTGAATCTGCTCACACTTATCATTCAGTCTGTTCCAGATCCCCAGAAGTCGCTGAGTAAAATAATCTCCACCTCTTTACCCTACGTTATATACCAGTTATCTGAAAGCTGAATTCTGTTGTTACCAAGCATTCTGCCAATGTAAATAATTTCTGTCTCTGCAGGCGAAATCTTCTAGAAATAAGTTGAATTAATTGATGAAATCATTGCTTAACTTTCTCAGCTGCAAAGAGAATTATCCAAGCTTCTACAAACATACCGCATATCAGAAAACCCTCAATTTTTCTTCATTCATGGGATCTGGTCTTCATTGTGTAGATTAGTATTTATTGCCCATTTTTACTTGCCCTGAAGAGGGTGATGGTTAGCTGCTTATTGAAATGCTGCAGTGGACATGATGTAGGAACACCCACCAAACTTTCAGGAAGTGTGTTTTGGTATTTTGACCCCATGACAGGAAATGAATTTAAATATATAATGGTAATTACAGCGATAGGGATGTGATGGCCTAGTGGTATTATTGGTAGATTGATCCAGTAACTCAAATAATGTTCTGAGGACCTGAGTTCAAATCCCACCACAACAGATGGTGGAATTTGATTGCAATACAAAAACAAAATCTGGAAATAAGTACAGATGACCATGAAACTATTGACAACTGTTGTTAAAAAAAATCTTCAGTGAAGGAAACCTGCCCCCTTCACCTAATTTGGCCTATATATTGCCTCCAGACCCAGAACAATGTTGTTGACTCTCAACTGCCATCTGAAATCACGTAGCAAGTAGTGCTAGACCCAGGCAATAAATGCTGGCCTGCTCATGATATCCCACGAGTGAAGTATATTTTAAAAAAGTTCCAAGTCAAGATCGTGTGTACGTGGGGGTGAGAGGTAGTTGTGCATGGTGGTGTGCCTGTGATTCTGTGCCCTTGTCCTAATCAATGGTGGAAGTTGTGGATGTAGAAGAAGCTGTCAAAGGAGAATTGATGAGTTGTTGTAGTGCACCCCGTAGATGTTACACACTGTGCTTCGCTGGTGGAGAGAACGAACATTGAAGCTGCTGGATGGGATAGCATTCAAGCACATTGATGGGTTTGAGAATGGTGTTTTTATTTTTTTCCTTTTATACCTCTAGATTTAACTATCCTAACACACTCTGAGGTGGCCTCCCTGTAATCTCAAGCTCATCCAAAACTCCGTTGCCCCTGTTCAGACTCTCTCAAAGTTCCCCCATCATCATTCCAAACTTGGAATAGGACAGCAAGATATCCAGTCCTGTTTTGTCAGGACAAAAAATAAATCTGGGCAATTTTCCATATGTTTGGAAAGATGTCATTGTTGTGACTGTACTGGGTTAACTACACTCTGTGAGACAGGTTTACATTTTTGACTTAAAGATGACAAGGATTTTGAGAAGATAAGTTTTGAAACAGTGGCACGAACAAAAATCTGATCAAAGGAATTCAAACGTGGAGTTCTGTGAATTACAAGTAGGGATTCAGGAAGTCAGAAAACGTTCAAGGACAATGGAGGGGAAAGGGACATTGGAGACAGGGCAATAGTTTACAGTAAAGGTATTGATATGTTTTTGACAGATGTCTTAAGGGCACAGTGGACGGGAGTGGGTGGTGGTGGTGGTGGTGAGTGAAGAGAGAGAGGAAGAGGCAGAGACAAGATTTGATGAGACACAGCCTTCAACAAAATTAGCAAATGTGTGAAGATGGTGGGAATAAGTTTGAAGAAGCAGGAGGCTGCTCTGACAGATTGAGCAATAAGTGAAAATATGGGGAGATGGGAGAGAAACAGTATGAAGGTGTAGGTTTGGGACTCTAGAATGGGGAGCTTCAGAGGTAGTTTGTTCCTAGAGGGCTAGTGGGAGAGATGGAAGCAACAGAGGCAGCTGATCAGATTGGTTCCATGTTAGTGACAAGGAAACTCCATGAGATCCTCCACTTCGTGCAGGAGGTGAAGATGGAGGTGAAAGGGAAGAGGAAGAGCAAGAGCATTTTGAAAGGAATTACCTTGTATTCAAAACATTAAATACTAAACACAGCGTGTCAAACACCAAACTGATTTATTTGACGTCAATCTGACATTTTTATAAGTTGTAAAACTTGGCAGAGGTTCATGAGAATTATTTGAAACAGATGCCACTGAATAGGGTTCACGCCTGGATATGATCAACAACAAAATCTAATCACAGTCATGACTGGTGAACTCGCTGATGTTTCTGCAGGCTGGCTGACTGAGTAAATCTCTTCCTACACTCAGAACAAGTATACGGCCTCTCCCCAGTGTGACTGTGCTTGTCTCTAACAAGTTCGGATGATGTCTTGAAGCCAGTGCCGCAGTAACAGCGCCCAAACGGTCTCTCATCACTGTGAACATGTTGATGGTGAATCAAATCCTCAGAACTTTTATACCACTTCCCACACTCTGGGCATTGAAAAGGTGTCAGTGTGAGCTTGCTGGTTTCTCAGCAGATGAGAATTATCAATGAATCCCTTCCCACATTTCGCACAAGTGAATGGCCTCTCCCCAGAGTGGATTCACTTATGTTTCTGCAGGTCTGATGAGTCAGTGAATCCTTTCCCACACTCAACTTCTGAGTGGCCTGTCTCCAGTGTGAAATCGCTGATGTTTCACCAGCTTGGATGACGGAGTGAATCCCTTCCCACACTCAGAGCAATTGAATGGCCTCTCCACAGTGTGAACTCGCTTATGTACAGTGAGTTCAAATGATCACCTGAACTGAGACCCACAGTGAGAGTACTAGAACGGTTTCTTGTCAGTGTGAAGAATTTGATGGGAAATCAGTTCACTGGACGTTTTACAGCATTTCCCATAATCTGTACATTTAAACGGTCTCTCCCCCGTGTCAGAAGTTGGGATGATCTAATAAAACCCTTCCCACACTCAGAACAGCGGAATGGCTTCTTCCCAGTGTGAACTCGCTCGTGTTTAGTGAATTTGAACCCTGTCCCACAGTGAGACAATCTGAAGGGTCTCTCATTGGTGTGAACATATTGGTGGGATACCAGTTCCTCGGAGCTTCTATAGCACTGTCCATGGTCTGGACACTGAAATGGTTTCTCCTCAGAGTGAATCTGCTGGTGTCTCAGCAACCTGAATGACTGAGTGAATCCCTTTCCATACTCGGGGCAGGTGAACTGTCTCTCTCCAGTGTGAAGTTGCAGGTGTACAGTGAGCTTAGATGAACACCTGAACCCTTTCCCGCAGTGAGAGCACCTAATAGTCTCTCATCAGTGTGAACATGTTGGTGAGACAGCAGTTCCCATAATCCAAGCATTTAAAAGATCTTTTGTCAGCGTGACCTCGCTGGTGCATTGGTACGGTGGAAGAAGAAGTGAATCCTTTCCCACTCTCGGAATAGGTGAACAGTCCCTCCCCAGTGTGACTATGCTGATGTGTTTCCAGTTCAGACAGGCACATGAATGCAATCCCACACTCTGCACACTTCCATGGCTTCTCCCCAGTGGGAATGTGTTTATGTCTCCACAGGCTAGGTGTCAGCTGACTCCTTGCCCAAAAATCGGACACGTGCATGGTTTCTGCTCAGTATGAATGGATCTTTTTGCTTCCAAGATCAAAATCCGATGTTCTTCAGTTAATGCCAAACGTGGAGAGTCTGTCGAATCCTGATAGGATGTTTGGTTTCAGTTTCCTGACTGCAAATCCTTCCCTATTAAAAGCAAAATTGATGAAAATGTGAAAATGATTTAAAACAGAAAAAAAAAAGGAATGAGGGAGAGCTGGGACAAGGAAAATGTGGCCATTAAAGCTCCTGGATTGTCAGAAAAACCCAACTGGTTTTCTAATGTCCTTCAGGGTACAGAACCTGCCCCACTTTGGGACATAAACATAACTGTCCCCTCAATGGGAGCAGAGAAAGTCAGTGGGACAGGCAGGGATTACAAGTCGGTGTTGATAAACTTGCAGACCAAGCAGAGGATTCATAGAATGTCCTAAACTCTCAGCCTACGCCAATAAGCGAAACCAGGAGAGCAGTTGGAT
Organism: Ginglymostoma cirratum; assembly: GCA_024137785.1. Classification (NCBI taxonomy): domain Eukaryota; kingdom Metazoa; phylum Chordata; class Chondrichthyes; order Orectolobiformes; family Ginglymostomatidae; genus Ginglymostoma; species Ginglymostoma cirratum. Next base: position 368,959 of record JAHRHZ010000115.1, on the reverse strand, counting down.
GTGAACACCATCATCTCCCACTCACATAACGTCTGACATCCAGTACTGTGTGAGCAGAAAGATCTCCCACTGAAATATTTGGAAGGCTTAAGTCAGCATCTTTTCTATCTGCGACAAAGCGCACGTTCTCACCACTGACTCCATCCCTCTCCCCGGCAACTCTGTGAGGCTGAGTCAGACTGTTCACTATCTTGGTGATATACCTCACCCCAAAATGAACCTCCAACAACAAATCCTTATTATCAGCAAGACTGCCTATTTCCAGCTCAGTTGTATCATCCCAATCCACCCTGGTGCCAGCTCATCTACTGCTGAAACTTTCATCCATGCATTTATTACCTCTAGAGTTAACAATTCTGACATCTTCCCAGCTAGCCTCCCACATTTCCACCTCTCTGTAATCCTAAGGGCATACAATCCTTTCTACGTCTGTGTTTATCCACATCACCATCATCCCTGACCTCGCTAGCTCCACTTTATGAAACACTAAGACACCTCCCTAACTCTATCATCTCCTCCAGTCTCTCAAACTTCCCTCTCTCTGTAGCCTCCTGTGGCATCATAATTCTCCCCATTTCTGTAACATTCTTCAGCCTGACAACTCAATGATATAGCGGAACTCCTATAATTCTGACATTTTTGTTCAACCCACATTTGTTTAGAAACAAGGCATAGAGGACACTTGAGAAACTCAGTACGTCTGGTACCAGCTGTGAACTGAGAAACAGTGTTAACGTCCAGAGTCCAGTTTGGCTCTTCTTCTGAACTGAAATCATACCAGACTTGAAACGTTAATTCTGAGTGTGGATTGTAAGTTGCAATAAGGTGAGTCATCATATTGTTGATTATTATTGTCTCTCTATCATCAACACAAAACAACAGCAGGACTAACATTTACAAGAAGCAGCGGAGGTATTGACCCCATTCACCACCTGCCACATTTACTACCTGCACCAGCTTCATTCTGGTCTTTGTTCCAGGTGCATATGGTGGTGGCGCAAATGCACTGCTGCCAATCACCCTGCTTAAGGATGTTGGCCCCACTGCCCAATCCCCCCAGACAAAAATTGTGACCATAAACCTGGGCCTAATTCCCCGGCAAAAGCAGGTAGTCACCAATTCGGTAGACACCAGGGCATGAAGGCTTCTTATTCACGGTCTAAGGCATACACCAATTGTTTATGAAGCCTCCTCTCCCACCCACCAGCTCCATTTCTCCTCATTCACTCACTCACTCCATGTCTCTGAATCTTTGCTGTTCTCTCCACAGTCCCAACACCAGTCTTTTCCAAATTGACACTGTACGTGCTCTAGTCTGTCTCCATCACTGTGTCTGTGCAATGATCTCCTGCAGTGAATTTGAAGCTCATTCGCATTCTCCATGGATGCCGGGTGGCACCACCACCAATAAAAGTCTGTGTTCAGTAATTAACAAGCACTTTTTGTGATCTGATTACAATTTAAGTTAAGGGTGTAAAATCACTAAGCTATCAAGTACACCAGGGTCTACACCATGTTTCTATCTTCAAAGTGTTTAACAGTAGAAAATAAATTGATAACAGACTTGAAATTTCTGGAGTCTCAGAAAATGCCCTTTTCAAGCAGAGGAACAGTAAATGTCATACAGCTGTCAGTTAATGCATTCAGTTAAACTCTAAAAGGCATGATCTATAAGAAAAAGATCCACTCTGACATTCAGAGCATTTGATAATGCTTCTGTGCGATTCAAACCAGCAACTTCATGTGTGGTGAAAATGTGATAAGTACATCAGCAGAGAAGAACTACCCTTAAAAACGTTCACAAGCATCTTGCCAGAAGATCAAACCTGTGAAGTAATGCTGCATTTCAGTACTTTTTTTTTGTTGCTCGCATTGATTTGTAGATAAATTGATTGCTGAATTCGTAGAAGTCACAGCACAGGAGGAAGCAATTCAAATTATTATATCTGCGCAAACTTTAACTTTGAATGCCTGAAAGTCTTCTCAAAAAGTCCTAATGTTCTTCTCTCCACCCGCTTTGTCTCTTTTAACTAACAATCCAGTACTTACTTGAAATCTAGCAGTTAATTAAAAAAAAATGTTTCAAGTGTGTCTGTCGTACCAATACACTGTCAAATTTAATAAAATATCCCTGCCAAAATGATATGAACAGTTGAACACAAAATGTTTGTGTGTTTGCTTTCAAATTGGGGAAAATCTTCAGTAATGTTTATTCTGGTCGCGTATGACTTCATTTATACAATCCAATTCCCGTCTCTGAACAACCTGTTCAAGACATTACAGAAAAGAGGGAATGTTTTCATTCCGCTGTACAAAGCCTTCAACAGTTTATACCTGGAGGATTGGGAATGTCAATTGATAAATGATTCAGTGTTGGTCTTGGAAACAGGACAGTGCTGATCCATCTGAATGTCTGTTCTGGAATGCAAGGGGACATCTACCTTCTGCGAACGTGACCAGAAGAAACAACAAATGATTCAATGATTTGATTCTCAGTCTGCAGAGAGGAGCTGAAGAATTGGAGACAGGCAGAGGATAGAGAGGAACCTGGGAGTGGAGGAAAAAAATGGGGGAAGATAGGATTGAACTTCAGCCCAGGGTGGATGGAGTGTGTGTGAGACCAGAATTTACCGATTCTGGGGAACACAAGAAGACTTAAGTATTCTGATTTCTATCTTACAAGTCAAGTAATAACTTCTTTAAACCCATGTTACAGGGTAAGAGAAGAGATTTACTCAATTTACCTTAACCTGAATATTATTGACCTTTGATCATGAAAGCAGAAATATTTTTCTCTATGTGAGAAATGATGAGAGGGTGCAGAAAAGATTTACAATGATGTTGCCAGGACTGGACGGTTTGAGGCAAAGGGAGAGGCTGAATATGCTGGGGCTATTTTTCCCCTGAAACATTGGAGACGGAGGGCGTGACCTTATAAAAGTTTATAAAATCACGAGGGGCATAGATCGGGTGAATAGCCAAGGTCTTTTTCATAGGGCAGAGGAGTGTAAAACTAGAGGGCATAGGTTTAAGTTGAGATTGGTAAAATTTAAAAAGGATCTGAGAACTGAATAAAACATTCCATGAAGTTATTTCAAAGAGGGCAGGTCTCTCAGGGAGTGTCAGTCATAGTCATGTTTCTGTTGTGAACTCTGTTTCTCTCCCCACAGATGCTGCCTGACCTGCTGAGTATTTCCAGAACCTCATTTCTGTTGTGGGAGTCTGTTGCATGCAATATAGCTGCTGTATCTCCTCCAACAGTGACTACACTTCACAGGGACTTCAGTTGCTGTGAAACACATCCTGAATGTGTGAAAGTCATTTTATTACACAAACCTTGCATTAGTAATGAAGAAAAGGCCCCAAAACAGGGACATCTATCGGTCTTCTTTAATTTGAGAGAAATCAAGGACACAAACTTTGTATTTGATGTGATTGATACCTGCACAATTAAACACCAATCTGGTAAAAGAGATTATGCATATACACGGAAGTAACCCCAGTTCTCAGACTGAATAAAGTTCAGTCCTGTCTGTAATGACAGCAGAATACCATCACATGTGTCCTCGCTCGTGACTCAGATGTATGGGTGAGTCATTGAATCTCTTACCACACACACAGCAGGTGAAAGGCCTCTCCCCAGAATGTATTTGCTGGTATTTCATCAAATCATTGCTGTTCCTGAAGCTCTTCTCACAGTCCGAGTTTATAAATGTTCTCTAATCAGTGTGAATAAGCCTGTGTTTCCCGAGAGTGGTGGACTGAGTGAATCCTTTCCCAAACACCTATCGGGAAAAAAGTTTCTCCCCAGTGCGAATATGCTGGTGCTCACTGAGTACAGATGACCGAGTGAATCCCTTCCTGCACACAGAGCAGATGAAAGGTCTCTGTCCAGTGTGACCACACTGGTGTCTAAGAAGATCCGATGATTTAATAAATCCCTTCCCACACACAAACAGCAGACAAATGATCTCTGTCCAGTGTGAACATGTTGGTGTGACACTAGCTTACATGGCGAGGGAATACTTTCCCATAGTCAGACCAGGTCAATGTCCACTCCCCAGTGTGAACACAGAGCTGTTCACTGGGACTCAGTGATTGCCTGAATGTCTTCCCACACTGACAGCTGACAAATGATCTCTCTCTGGTGTAAACTCAACAGTGTAACATTAGGATGGACGATGAAGTTAATCCCCTCCCACACACACAGCAGATGAATGTTCTCTCTCCAGTGTGAACCTGATTGTCTGACATTGTGCTGGACCGTGAAGTGTATCCCTTCCCAACATGGAACAGATGAAGGTTATCTCCCCGTGGTGAAGGCGTTTGTGTGACATTAGGCTGAATCCCCAAGTGAACTCATTCCCACATGAGGAACAGGTGAATGACTTCTCACTCGTTTGAACAGGTTGATCTTGAATTAGACCTTGAGAGCTCTTAAAGCTTTTTACACAATCAGAGCTTTTAAAAGGTCTCTTCACAGTGTGAATCTACTGACGTGGCACAAAGCTGGATAACCCAGTATTTCCCTTCCAACACACGGAGCAGGTGAAGTCACTCCCCAGAGTGACTGTGTGCATAAACTTCCAGCTGGCCTCAGTATTTGTATCTCTTCCCACAATCCACACATTTCCATGGTTTTTCTATGGTACTGATCTCCTAGCATCTCTTCACGTTGGATGATCTGTTGAATCCTTGACCATACATACAAAGTGTGTATGGTTTCTCTGCACTGTGGATTTTCTTTTTTTCAGAATGTTAACTGGATAATGTTAAGAAATTTCTGCAGTTACTTCACTGGAACATTTGTGTGTTTTGGTGCTTTACCAGTCACACTGATGTTAGAAATCTTTTCCTACAGACAAAAGATTTTCTTTCAGGTCCTGATGAATTGAGTGACTGTGGGATCTTGATATTTTGTTTGATTTGACTGTTCAAATTCTTTCTTGATATTACTCTGTGAAACAATTCACAAATATTATAAATGTCTGTACAGGGTAAAATCGCAGAACAAACAAATCGAGTTTCTGAGAAACATTTCCCCTCTGTTGTATATCCCCTCCCAAACATATGATCCAATCATACTAAAAAATACAAAAACCATCACAAAAGCAGAAGGAACATTCCTGACTAAACCAGGTTATTGATCCCAGTTTCTAAGAGACATCTTGTGTATCCTGAGGTGCCATCTTATGGTGGGAAGTACCTAGCCAACTGGGGGATACAACAAGCTCCCTGTCCAGAGGCAGGTCACCCAGGAGAGATGATACACTTTGCTGCTATTGTGCATCAATCATGAAGAAAGTGAATGATGAAACTGGCGGGCAATCAAAAATGCTGTTTTGTACCAGATGGTGCCAAGCTTCTTGAGCATTGTTGAAGCAGCAGTCGTCCATACAAGTGGAGATTATTCATATCACACCTGATTTATGTCTTGTAAAATGTTGGACAAACTTTGGGCAGCCAGGAGATGAATTGCTCCCTGAAAGATTTCTAGCCTCTGCCCTGATCTTGTAGCGACTGTATTGTAAGCCCAGTTCAGTTTCTGGTCAATGGTAACCCTCAGGATGCTGGGAGCAGAGGATTCAACAATGGTAATGCCATTGAATGACAAAGAGTGATAGTCAGATGTTAAAGATGGCCATTGCCAGGCACTTATGTGACATGACTGTTACTTACCACATATCATGATGATTTGGTCATGCTGTGCAGGTCTTACTTTAGACGGATATATGCTACTTCAGTATCTGAGCTAACATCCCCACTTCTGAAGGGAAAGTCGTTGTTGAAGAATTTGAAGGTAGTTGGGCCAACGACTCTACCCTGAGGAACTCTATTCTGGCTCAGAAGGCCTGGACTCTCAAGTCCCACCTGCTCCAGAGGTGTGACATTAACACGTCTGAACAGGTTGATTACAAAATATTCCCTGCAGAGAAATCCTGGGATGACAGTAGACTGTTGCTTGTCGCAAACAACGTCTGTGCGTGAAGCTGCTGAAAAGGGTATGACCCAGGGCGCTGCACCTCCCGGGCACGAGGTTCCGAAGAAGATGCACATTAGATTGACTCTGTTAATTCTGTTTCCTCGCTGCACAGGCACTGCCAGACCTGCCGAGATCCTCCAGCACTTTCTGCTTTGGTCTCAGATTAGCCGCATCTGCAGGATTCCCACTTCAATCCCGCACTGACCCATGACGTCACTGGACCGCTAGCGCATGCGCCCAGTTCGGGCCAAGATGGTGGCGGTTCGCCTGGTAATGTTCACGGGGAGAAGATTGAAACTGGAGACAAGCTTCTTTTTCGAGGTGCCCGCCTCTCGTTCGAGCGGTTTATGAAACCTCTGCGTCCATTCTCGGGCTCCATCCCTCCCCCCCGCCTTCTGGCCCTTACCGTTTGCGAAGGAGCGTCTCTTCCATCGCCATCACTTCCGCTGCGCCTGTGCCCCCGCTTTCCTGTGGTGTGGATGTTTTGGCTTAGTTAACAAATAAACACAAGGCAGGGTATCCCAGTCCCACAGAGTGCACATCAGTTCCGTGTGGGAAAACCAGGATAATTAGAGTCACAGCACAGAAACAGGCCCTTTGGTCCAAAACATTCATGCTGACCAGGTTTATGAAACTGAACTAGTCTCATTTGCCTGTGTTTGCTTCCATCTTTCTATCACTTTCCTATCCATGTACTTATCCAATTTTTTTTAATGATGTAATTGCACCTGCCTCTACCACTTCCTCTAGCAGCTCATTCCATATATGCACCACCCTCTGTTTGAAAAAGTTGCCTCTCAGGACATTATTAAATCTTTCTGCCTCACCTCAGACCCACGCTCTCTAGTTCTGAAATCCTCCGTACTGGAAAAAGACCTTGGCTGTTTACCTTATCTATGTCCCTTGTGATTTTATGAATCTCTGTAATGTCACCCCTCAGCCTCCTATACTCCGGGAGAAAAGTCCCAGCCTATCCAGCCTCTCCTTTATAATTCAACTCTTCCAGTCTCGGCAACATCTTATTGTTTGCTCCCTTTCTAGTTTAAGAACATCCTTCCTGTACAGGGGGACCAGAATTGTAAGTAGTACTTCAAATGTGGCCTCACCAATATTTTGTACGCTTGGAACATGATGTCCCAACTCCCATACTCTCCGCTCTGATCAATGAAGACAAGCATGCCAAGTGCTTGTGTCATCACCCTGTTGACCTTTGACACCAGGGACCCAATTCTTGTGACTGATGAGAACACCCGTCTGACCACAGTGAAAGTGTTACTCAGTTCTGGTCCCCGTACTGCAAGGTAGATATGATCACACTAGAGGAAATCAATGACAGTGGTTCCAGGATTGGAGAATTTTACTCTGAGGTAAGATTGGATAGACTGAGGATGTTTTCTGTGGAACAGAGAAGACTGAGGTGAGATTTCATTAAAATTATAATGTTGTGGGAGTCCCAACTGAGTGGATACGAAGGAGCTATTCTTTAACAGTGAGGTCATTACTGGAAGTCTTAGATTTAAAGCAATTCACAGAAAGAGGGGGAGAGCAGAAATCTAGAGATGTTGGGGAGGTGGAACTCTCTGACTGATAAGATTGGTAGATACAGAAACCCTCATGTTAAAATGAAAGAACATGTAAGGGGAATAGGTGGGCATTTCTGTGGCCACAAACGAGAGTTCAGGATGGTGTGATAAAACGTTGTGGAACTGGATGAACACAGCAGGCCGAGCAGCATCAGAGGAGCAGGAAAGCTGACGTTTCAGGTCGAGACCCTTCTTCAGAAAATGTGGAAGGTGTGTTGCTTCCCTGATGCTAAGGTCCTGGATGTCTTGGAGCAGCTGCAGGACATGGTTTTTGGCGGGGGGTGGGGGTGGGGGTGGGTGTGAGCATTGCTACAAATGACATAGGTAAAACAAGGGATGAGGTCCTAAAAGCAGAATACAGAGAATGAGGAAGAAAGTTGAAATGCAGGACCTCAAATGTATTTGTCTGAGATTTACAACCAGTGCCACAAACTAATCAGAGTAGAAACAGCAGGATATATAGGATGAACACATGGCTAAAATGATGGTGTGATGGGGAGGGTTTCATATTTGTGGGGCATTGGGACCAGTTTTGGGGGAGGTGGGACTTGTACAAACTGGATCGGTTACACCTGGGCAAGACTGGGACTGATGTCCTTGGGGGGGATACTTGGTAGAGTGGTCAGGGAGGGTCTAAGCTAGTGTGGTAAGGGGATCGGAACTAAAGGAGTAGGGTAATAGATGCAGAAATTGAGAGAGAAGTAGAAACCATGGCAATCATTACTAAGAACAAGAACAGGTAGGAAAACACTGCTGAAAAGAGCAGGGGAGATGCACGTGTTTCAACGCGAGAAGTACAATAGGCAAGGTAGATGAACTTAGAGCTTTGGTTTGTACTTGGAACTATGACATTTTTATGATTACAGAGACTTGGCTGAAAGAGGGACAGGACTGGCAGCTGAGTATCCCAGGTTTCAAATGTGATAGAAAGGGAGGTAAAACAGGTGGGGGAGTTGCATAACTGGTAAAGGAGTATCTCACAGCTGTACTGAAGGAGGATACATTAGAGAACTCATGCAGCAAGGCAATATGTGTAGAACTCAAAAATAAGAAAGATGAAATCACGATGCTAGGGGTATGCTACAGGCCTCCCAACAGCCAGTGGGATATAGAGGAGAGAATATGTAGACAGATTTTGGAAAGATATAAAAACAGCAGGGTTGTTGTGTTGGGTGATTTTAACTTCCCCTGTATTGACCGGGACTCACTGTGCTAGGGCTTTGGATGAGGCAGAATTTGTAAGGTCCATTCATGAGGGATTCTTGACACAATATGTAAACAGTCCAACCAGGGAAGGGGTTATATTGGACTTCAGTAAGGAATTAGAAAAGCTAAAATGGGGCATGAAAGGTCATTAGTAAACAAGATTAAAGAGAATCCCAAGGCTTTTTATACATATGTAAAAAGCAAGTGGGTATTCAGTGGAAGGGTTGCCCACTCATGGACAAAAGAGGGAACTATGTGTGGAGCCAGAAGAGGCAGGTGAGGTTCAGAAACAAGTACTTTGTATCAATATTCACCAAAGAGAAGGAGTTGGTGGAGATTGATCTCAGGGAAGGAAGTGTCGCGTTTCTAAGCAAATTTGCTATTAAAATGGAAGAGGTGTTTTCCATCTTAAAAAAGTATTAAGGTAGATAAGTCCCCGGGCTCTAATGGCATCTATCCCAGAATATTGAGGCAGGCAGGAGAAAAAAATTGCTGGAGCATTGACAGACATCTTTGTATCCTCTTTGGCCACAGATGAAACCCAGAGGACTGGAGAATAGCCAATGTTGTCCCATTCTTTAAGAATGATAGCAGGGATAATCCTGGAAGTTACAGACGAGTGAATGTTATGTCAGTGGTAGGGAAATTATTGGAAAAGATTCTCAGGGACAAGGTCAAAATGCATTTAGAAGCAGATGGACTTATTAGCGATAGGCAGCATGGTTTTGTAAAGGGTAGGTCATGCCTCACTAATTTGATGGAGTTTTTTGAGGAGGTGACGAAGATGATTGATGAGGGAAGAGTGGTTTATGTTGTCTGCATGGACTTCAATAAAGACAAGGTCTCTCATGGCAGACTGGTACAAAAGGTGAAGTCACATGGTATTGGGTGAGCTGGCAAGATGGATACTTAACTGGCTTAGTCGTAGGAGGCAGAGGATAGCGGTGGAGGAATACTTTTCAGACCAGAAGGTTCTGACTAGTAATGTTCCACAAGGATCAGTGCTGGGACCTCTGCTGTTCATGGCCTACATGATGATTTGAAGGAAAATGTAGCTGGTCCAATTAGTGAGTTTGTGGACAATACAAAGATTGGTGGAGTTGCGGATAGTGAGGAGGTTTGTCAGACGATACAACAGGATACAGATCACTTGGAAGCATGGGCAGAAAAATGGCAGATGCATTTTGGAAGGTCAAGTACAGGTGGAAATTAGACAGTGAATGTCAGAACCCTCAGGAGTATTGATTTGCAGAGGGATCTGGGTGTGCAGGTCCACATATCTCTGAAGGTAGCAGCACAGGTAGAGTTCGGGTGAGCACTACTAAAGACCTACTCCCCGCCATGGACAGGACCAATGTCATCTCCAAGATCAGAGACTGCGAGAAACACTACATCAGACAAACAGGAAGGAAACTAACAACAAGAGTACATGAACACCAACTGGCTACAAAAAGACACGACCAGTACTCACTCATCTCAATCCACATGGATAAGGAGAACCACAACTTCTTCCGGAACCACACCAAGATCCTGGGATAGGCTAGGCAGAGACAAGCACGAGAATTCCTGGAAGCATGGCACTCCATGAAGCATGCTATTGATAAACACATTGAACTCGACCCCATATACTTTCCACTATGGAGGAAACCCGGAAGTGAGGCAGTCCATCGCAATAGACCCCAGAGTTTAAAAACCAGGCGGGAAAACACACCGACACTTCATCAGAGGCTGCACTGAGGATGTTACGAAGCACAGTAACGAAACGTCTGCAGAACAACAAACCAGCTCGGCGAGCCAACCAACCTCAACTACGTAGAAAATATATTGTTTGATTGGACGGGGTGTGATCACGGTGATGGGAACTGTTCATTCTGAAGGAGTCTGAACTGAAATTGTCACCATTAATTTATCACTTTCTAATGATGTGTGAACTATCCCCATGTTTATCTTTAGTGTTTTCCAGGATCTCTGATGTTTTTCCTTTTTTCTAAAGTCTCTTTTAAATCATGTTATTGTTGTAACACAGAAATCCAGAGGATTTTAACTGTTTGTTAAAGTCAATCCCTGTTGAGTACCAGAGAATGTGACTCGCCGTCACTTTATTTGGCTTCTTCCATTTGAAAATGCCAGACTTGCGGAATTTCTCCAGCAATTTCTGTTTTTGATTTAGATCTCCAGAATCCACAATTCTTTGTTTTTCATTAGGCAGTATCTTTGGGCTGATTTTATTACCATCAGCGGGAGATCCCAATGTACATGGTTCAGTCTTGCTGTAATTATCAGAGACTAACAGTCCACTGTAGTCATTTGTGAACTCACTGGTAGGTCAGCAAGTGGCATAACTAAGTGAATTCTTTCCCACAATCAGAGCAGGTGAATGGCCTCTTTGCAGATGACACTAAGCTGGGGTAAATAGTGAATTGTGAGGAAAATGCTGAGCGACTTCAGGCAGATATGGACAAGTTGGCCAAATGAGTAGACACCTTGCAGATGAATTTCAATGTGCAAGAAACACAGAGAAACAGTGCAGCCTCAATGATAAAAGTTTGAGGGATGCAGGAACAGAGGGTCCTCGAGGTTCACTTGCATGATTCCCTGAAAGTGGTCTGGGAAGTTGAAACGACTGTTAAGAAGGCTTTTAGGATCTTTGGGTTTACAAATAGAGGCAGAGAGTATAAAAGCAAGGACGTGATGCCACGCCTCTACAAGTCTTTGGTCAGATCATATTTAAAGTGTTGTGTTCAGTTCTGGGCACCTTTTTCAGAGAAGAATGTTACAGCCTTAATTGATTTCAAAAGAGACTTACTAAAATGGTACCAAGAATGAAGGATTTTAGATGCAAAGATAGATGAGAGCGATTGGGCCTATTCTTCTTGGAGCAGAGAAGATTAAGAGGTGACCTTAATGACAATTTTGACAGATTAAAGAAGGATAATGTGTTTCCACTAGTCAGTAACTAGGGTTCACAATTTCAAAACTGACAGAAAGAGATCTAGGAGTGAGATGATGACATCCGTCTTTATTCACAGTTGTTAGGTTTTAGAGTGCGCTGTCTGTGAGAGTGGTAGAGGTGGATTCCATAGGAGGTGTCAGAAGAGAGCTGGAAATATATTTGAAATTGATGAAGTTATCGGGCTACGGAGAAAGGACTGGAGAATGGGACTAGCTGGTTAGCTCTTTTGGGTGCAATACAGACATGATTGTCAAATGGCCTCATGCTGTACTGTGAATTCTGTGATCTGCAGGACATTGAATGATTGTCTGCTGAAATGAGATCCACAGTAATGTTCAAAAGTGATTTGGATTTCTCCTCAGTAAGGAAATGTTTTCAGGTGAGAGAAAAAGAAGAGGGGACTGAGACAGAATGGCAGCATTTTCAGAGACAGTATTAGCACGGTGGGCCGAATGGCCATCTTCTGTGCTCTTAAGATTCTAAATTATGGGTTTATAATGAATCAGGATTTAATTATTTATACAGAGATAGTAGGAACTGCAGATGCTGGAGAATCTAAGATAACAA
>JAHRHZ010000115.1:317830-346667 GCA_024137785.1 Ginglymostoma cirratum | reverse complement strand
GTTCATCCAGCCCCATGCTTGTTATCTCGGATTCTCCAGCATCTGCAGTACCTTTTATCTTGGAATTTATTAAGTGTGTGTAAGAAATTTTTCTGATTCAGTATGTGGATGTACCAACTAGAAGAGGTGCAAAATTTTACCTACTCTTGGGATATAAAGCAGGGCAGGTGACTGAGTTGTTAGTGGGGGAGAACTTTGGGGCCAGTGAACATAATTATATTAGTTTTAAACTAGTGATGGAAAAGGATGGACTGGATCTAAAAGTTAAAGTTCTAAATTGAAGAAAGGCCAATTTTGACAGCATTAGGCAAGAAATTTCAAAAATTGATTGGGGGAGGATATTTGCAGGTAAAGGGACAGCTGGAAAATGGGAACCTTTTAAAAATGAGGTAACGGGAGTCTGGAGATAGTATGTCTTTTTTAAGGTGAAGGGCAAGTCTAGTAGGTGTCGGGAATGCTGGATGCCTAGAGAAATTAAAGTTTTGTTCAAAAATAATAAGAAAGTGTGTTTCAGGTATAGAAAGGAGAGATTGAGCGAATCCCTCGAAGAGTTTAAGGCAGTCAGTGTATACTTAAGAGGGAAATCAGCTGGGCAAAAAGGGGACATAAGCTGGCTTTGGCAAATAGGTTCAAGGAGCATCCAAAGGGAATCCAAAGGACAAAGGGTAACTAGGGAGAGAATAGGGCCCCTTAATGATCGTAAATGCCTATGTGTCAAACTGCAGAAGATGGGGGAGATACTCACCAAGTATTTTGCACAAATGTTTACTGTGGAGAAGGATATGGAAAATAGAGAACATGGGGAAATAAGTAGCGACATCTTGAAAAATGTCAATATTACAGAGGAGGAGATGCTGGACATCTTAAAATGCATAAAGATGGATAAATCCCCAGGACCTGATTAGGTGTAGCCTCAAACTCTGTGAGAAGGTAGGGAAGTGATTGCTGGTCCCCCTTGCTGAGATATTTGTATCATTGATAGACACAGCTGTGGTGCAGGAAGACTGAAGGTTGGATAACGTGGTGCCTCTGTTTTAGAAAGGTGGTAAGGAAAAGCCAGGGAGTATAGATCAATGAGCCTCGCATCGGTGGAGAGCAAGTTGTTGGAGGGGATCTTGAAGGACAGAATTTACGTGTTTTTGGAAAGGCAAAGACTGATTAAGGATTTTTGAAGAAGTAACAAACAGGATTGATGAGGGAAGAGCGGCGGATGTCATCTCTATGGGCTTCAGTAAGGTGTGCGGCAAGATTCCTCATGTTGGAGGAATACAGGGAGATCTAACCATTCGGATACAGCGCAGGCTTGAAGGTTGAAGCTTGAGAGTGGTGGTGGAAGGTTGCTTTCCAGACTGGGGGTCTGTGACTAGTGGTGTGTCATGAGGATTGGTGCTGGTCCACCGCTTTTTGTCAATTATATAAATGATTTGGATATGAACATAAGAGGTAGAGTTAATAAGTTTGCAAATTATACCAAAATTGGAGGTGTAGTAGACAGCAAAGAAGGTTACCTCAGAGTGCAATGGGATCTTGATCATTGAGAACATTAAGCAGTGATTGAGTCGGGGTGTAGATTTGTTTTCAAGATATTTCATTTACAAAGAGACGGAGAGACTATCAGCATTGTCACAATGTTTAGTCACCACAGAACACAGCTTTCAGACGATTGGCAAATAATGCAAGGTGAAAATATGAAGATTATTTTACTCAGCAAGTTCTGAGGATCTGGAACAGTCTGAGCAGCAGCTGGATGCAACAGTTATTCTCAAAACAGATTCAGAATTTAACTTTTTAAGGAAAGATTTGGGCTTTGGGCAAAGGATAGGGGAGTTGGGATAAATTTGCAGCATTTCTCGCGTGCGAGGGCAGAAGTCCACTGGGCTGAATGGCAACCAGCCCCTGAGCCCTGTGATACTGCACCATTCACTGCGAACGATGAAGTTTATCCCGTGGCAGAGAGGAGGAATCCCATCGCTCACCTCAAGGCGGGACCCGGCTGATTGACGGCAGCTCACCGACCAATAGAAGGAGAGAGCCCGGCAGACCAGACAAAGGGCTGCTGGTCCTCCAACCAATAGATGTGAGTAGGAGGCGGGGCGAGCAGGACGAAATGTGACCATTACGGTGTCTGCGCTGTGTCCTTTGAGTGCGGGAGACGGAGACGGGAAACGGGGAGAATCAGCAGACACCAGGAGAAAAATTGAGTCAGTCTACATTGGAAGGTTTTATAGCTGTATATGCCGCCAGTGCTGAATTAGAAACTCCCTGCCCGCATTCATAGCAAACGGGCCTTGGGCGGTGATAGGCCCTGGGAAAACGCCGCCATCTTTATTCGGGGCATCGCGCAACTGAGCGCAGACGCACATTTCTTACTACTTGGGTGAGGCGGGGCAATTTGAAGAGGAGTATTTGCATAGTAGTCTAAAACCAAGAGAAATGTTTGTCTTTTCCTGATTTCCATCCTGGGCTGACAGCGATTTTTCTTCTGCGAATTCGCTTTACAGAATTTAAGTGAGAATATTTTGCAGACGGGGATCTTAAGCTCTGACAGCAGAGTCATCAGGATCTGAACATCATTGGCATTTAACTGGAAAGGAAAAGGTTTGTCTGTTCTATCTTTGAGAAAATATTTCTATGTTTGTAACTCGAAAAGCAGCAAGATGTTCAGATTTGTGATTAGATCACCCCTGGGGTATGTGTTCAGTTCTGGACCCTGCAGCTGAGTAAGGAGATATTGGCCTGATAGGGGCACAAATTTATCCAAATTGCACCTCGTCTTTTTGAAAGAACTGTCATATTTAGTCCCAATCACCCACTTCATGCTTTTAACCTATAAACTCCCTGTTCTCAAATACTTGCAAACTTCCTTTTAAAATTTGAATTCCACCAGACTTTCAAGAGGAATGTTTCAGAACCTGACAACTCCCTAATAATCCAGAAATTACGTAAAGTATATGTTGAGTCTGGAGGGTTATAAAGTGCTGAATTGAAAGACGACATGCTGTTCCCTAAGCTCCCCTTGAGCTGCATTGGAACATTCCAAAGGAGGCTGAAGTCAGTGCAAGTGTGAGCAGACGATTAAAATGAAACTGACTGCTGCTTGGTTTAATGGGAGTGGTTTAGATTTCAGTGAAAACAGAAAGTGAGGTGAGACAGGGAGAAGGTGAAGCTGAAAGATTGGGTGTGATGGTCAGTTCAGAAAGTGACACAGTCCCAATGGTAACAGCCAGTTGGTAACTGATACCTTGCAGTTTTGAAAGCATAATATTTGCTTCTGTAAAGGCAGGGACTTTCAATTATAATACAATTGTTTGAAATGAAGGAAGAACCGTAGCTCAATTAAATGCTCTTAAAGGGAGTAACTAGCTTAATTTGCAAAGAATTCATGACAGGAGACCTCAGACCCCTAGTGTGCTGCTGTTGCACGATGTGGGCATTCAGGGTCACTAAGTGTCACTGACGGCTACATGTGCAAGAACTGTGTCCGTCTGCAACTCACTTCATACACGCACCACCCTCTGTGTGAAAATATTGTCCCTCGGGTCGCTTTGAAATCTTTTCCCTTCTCACCTTAAAGCTATCCCCTTTAGTTTTCAGCTCCCTGAGCCAAGGAAAAAGACATTGGCTATTCAGCCTATCCACGTCCCTCATGATTTTATAAACTGCTATAAGATCATTCCCAGCTTCCAACACTCGAGAGAGGAAAAAATAGCCCCAGCCTATTTAGCCTCTCCCTATAGCTCAATTCTCCAATGCCAGCAACAACTTTGTAAATCTTTTCTAAGTACCTTGCAAGTTTAACAACATCTTTCCTACAGCAGGGAGACCAGAACTGAACGCAGTCTTCCAAAGTTAGCGTCATGCAGCCACAAGATGACCTCCTAACTCTTACATTCAAAAAAAACTGACCAATAAAAGCAAACATTCCAAATACTTTCATCACCATCCTGTCTACCTGCAACTCCACTTCAAAGGAACTATGCACTTGTTCTTATCCCTTTGGGGGGGTTGAAAGGTATGGGGAGAAATAAGGAATAGGATTAAGTTGTAGATCTATTAAATGCCTCTGCTTCTTGCCTGCCTCTCCCACATTTATCTCTTTCTGTAGTTTTTTGCAAACACTAACTAGTTCCCTTCCCTGAAAGATATTTATGAACCAGTTTAGATTTAATAATAATCCAGCAGTTTCCCTCAGCGTCATCTCCACAGCTGACCAGATTAATTGAACTCAGTTTCACAACCTGTGCGTTCTTCTCATTTCTCCAAATACATTTGTTTTGTGTTCGAAAGGATAATTTGCAATTAGAGATTTCAAATGAAACTGCATCCAGACCTGACAATCACTTTGTTTATCATACCTTAATTATCTCTGCATTTTCAACATTGAAGGAAAAAGCACTGTTCGCGCAAGGGAGAAACACACGTATTAGCTGTGTTTGGAAGAGTTTGTGAAGATTAATCTGAAATGTCCAAATACCAGCGCAGTCACACTAGGGAGAGACAATGGAAATGTGGGGATTGTGGGAAGGGATTTCTTTACCCATCCCAGCTGGAAATGCACCAACGCAGTCACACTGGGGAGAAGCCTTTCACCTGCTCTGCCTGTGGGAAGGGATTTACTCTGTCGTCCAACATGCGGATACACCAGCGGGTTCACACTGGGGAGAAGCCATTCACTTGTTCTGATTGTGGGAAAGGATTCACTCAATCATACAGCCTGCGGATACACCAGCGGGTTCATACTGGGGAGAAGCCGTTCACTTGCTCTGATTGTGGAATGGGATTCACTCAGTTATCCAACCTGCGGATACACCAGCAAGTTCACACTGGAGAGAAGCCGTTCACCTGCTCTGATTGTGGGAAGGGATTCACTAAGTCATCCAACCTGCGAATTCATCAGCGGGTTCACACTGGAGAGAGACCGTTCACCTGCTCAATGTGTGGGAAATCCTTTGCTCAGTCATCCCACCTGCGGATACACCAGCAGGTTCACACTGGGGAGAAGCCGTTCACCTGCTCTGATTGTGGGATGGGATTCACTCGGACATCCAACCTGCGGATACACCAGCGGGTCCACACTGGAGAGAGACCATTCACCTGCTCAGTGTGTGGGAAAGCATTCGCTCAGTCATCCCACCTGCGAATACATCAGCGAGTTCACACTGGAGAAAAACCATTCACTTGCTCCGACTGTGGGAAGGGATTCCCTTCATCATCCATCCTGCTGAAACACCAGCGAGTTCACACTGGAGAGAGGCCATTCACCTGTTCCGAATGTGGAAAAGCATTCAATTGCACATCTAAACTACTGATACACCAGCGAATTCATAGTGGGGAGAGACCATTCACCTGTTCTGAATGTGGAAAAGCATTCAATTGCTCATCTAATCTGCTGATACACCAGCGAATTCACAGTGGGGAGAGACTATTCACCTGTTCTGAATGTGGTAAAGCATTCCATTTCTCATCTAATCTGCTGATACACCGGCGAATTCACTCTGGGGAGAAACCATTCACCTGCTCTGAATGTGGAAAAGCATTCCATTGCTCGTCTAAACTGCTGATACACCAGCGAGTACATACCAGAGAGAAACCATTTACATGTTCCGATTGTGGGAAGGGATTTACTCAATCATCCTACCTGCTGAAACACCAGCGAGTTCACACTGGGGAGAAACATTCACTCAGTCAACTCACCTGCTAATACACCAGTCCATTTACTCTATGGAAAGACCATTCTCTTGTTTTGCACATGGGAAGTGATGTCAAACTGTTACCACACCAGTGAAATGTCACTGGATAAATCCTATTCGTCTGCCCTGTTTGTGTAAAAGGCTTTGCTGATTGCTAACACACCAGCAAACTCACAAGTACCACAGATGAAGCTTTGCTTTTCGTCACATACCATGGAATGAACCTTGGTCATTGGCTGTTTGTACTGACGTTATTAAAGACTGTTTTATTAAACGTGCAGATAGTGTGGCTAAAATATTGATACAATTGTGTATCTGTAGGGTAGGTTTTGAAAATAATCACAACCTCACTGTATATCAGCACATTTAGAATGGGTAGAGACTGCCTACCTGCATATTGTTTGTAATATGATTTTGTAGTTCATCAGGAATGGTTAAACAACAGTAATCGTCAGCACTGGATTTTGATGCTATTGTTATTCCAAATCCAAACAATGCTTTTTGGCCCTCCTTCTGATTATGTTTATAAACACTACAGGTTCGGTGACCAATTTGGAATAAAAAATAATTCAAATTAGCTTTTTTAAACTCTAAGTTGCATCAAGTCTTTTTCTAATTCTGTGTGCCTTAGAGTTAAGATAATCAGTAACCTTCACATGAGCAGTTGTGAGAAGGCACATCCAGACTGAGATACATAACCTGAAAAGCTGAAAATTTAGTTGCAAAAGTACTGTTGGGGCACGTGCAACTTAACTTGGCAAGTGGCTGGGATCCAGACAGAATGTCCAAAAGTTTAAGAAGAAAAGAGAAGAATCAACAAGTGAATCAAGAAGGCACCAACCTTGTAGGCCAGTTCGTGTAAAAGGGAGTTTGACGTGGTTGAATAGCATTGACTTTAATGTTATGAGTTTAATGAACAAGGCAGATGAGTTGAGGATACAAATTAAAAATGGGGTATGATGATATTGCTGTCACTGAGACGCGCTTTAGAGACAGGCAGAATTGGAAGTTCAATACTCCAGGATACAGGGTCTTCATTGGAGACAGCGAACAAGGCAAAAGAAGAGGAGGTGTCACAATTATGTTCAGGGAATTCATTACAGCAAAAAGGAGAGATAACATCTTAGAAAACTCCTTAAGTAAACCCATATGGGTAGAACAAGTTGAGCTGGTAAGGAGCCAAATTTCAGCAAAATGTAGAAGAATTAAGGTCGTGATAGTGGGGATTGCAAATTCGCCAACATTAACTGTGGTCACCATTGTGTAAAAGGTTTAGAGAAATGTTTAAAATAGACCCAGGACAGGTTTTGAAACCAGAATGTAGAAGTCCCAACAAGGAACGGGGAGGTCCTGGAATTAATTTCAGGTAACAAAGGCGGCCAAGTGATTGAAGTATCCATAAGGGAGCATTTTGCAGACAGTTATCATAATACTCTTAAAAAGATTCCGGGTTGTTATGGAAAAGCACAAGGATGGGCCTCAAATCAAAGTTCTGAGTTGGTTAATTTTAATGAGACCAGATATTATTTGGCCAGAGTGCACAGAGAGCAGATAATTTCAGGTAAATGTGAAAGAGGGAACTTAAATGGGGAGATAAGGAGAGCTATATGGGGAACATGAATTGATACAGCTGGGTAAAGTAAATGAAAATGCTTCGTTGTTTTACAGGTACTTTAATGGTTAAAGGATAATAGGGGAAAGAGTAAAACCCATTAAGGACCACAGCACTAATCTGTGTGTGGAACTAGAGGATGTTGGCCTGGTTTTAAATGAATACTTTGTGTTAGTGTTCACTAGTGAGAGAGAGACAAATCAGGGAGAGGTCTGTGATAGAATTTAACGAAATAGAGAGGACGTTTTGTATAGTCCGAGGGACAGAATTTATTTGCATTTGGCAAGGCAGCGATTAATCAAGAACAGCCAGCAGGCATTTTTAAAGGGGAGTTCATGCCTGAACAACGTAATTTAATTTCTTGATGAGGTGTCTATGTGTGTCAATAAAGGTCATACTTTTGATGTAGTACCTTTGGACATCAGCAAGGCTTTTGATAAGATCCTGCATGGGAAACTAATAGCAAAGATAAGGGCCCATGAAATCCATTGAAATTTTGCAAATTATATGCACAATTGGCTGAGTGGCGGGACACGAAGAGTCAGAGCTGAGAGTTTTTTTTTCTTACTGGAAGTCTGTGTCCAGTGGGGTCCTGCAGTGGTCAGTTGTGGTTCCTTGCTGTTTATGGTTTATTTAAATGATTTAGACTTGAATGTAAGAAGGTTGATCAGTTAATTTGCATATGATATATAAGGAATGGGTGGTACATAGTGTGGAGGATAGCCTTAGCTTGCAGGAGGATACAAACGTGCTGGTCAGATGGGTTGATCATCTAATTGAATTCAATCTGGATCAGTGAGAAGCTACATACTTGAACAAAATAATGGGTTATTGCATTATGCAGTTAACCAGAAGGTTGGTGGTTCATAGACTAGCCAAGGAAGGAAGCCTGTTTATTTTTTCCATCAGTATACTCAATGACACAGTTCTGGATTATCAATGGGGATTTTCGCTGCAAGACATTTTCGTTAATGTTGCTTGCTCCAGTTAGACCTCAAAAGACAGCATCTAGACTCCCTACAGTGTGAAACAGGCCATTCAGTCCAACATGTCTACACCGACTCTCTGAACAGTATCCCAGTTGGACTCACCCCACTACCCTATCTGAAGAGCATCCCACCAGATTGACCCCACTAGCCTATCCCTGCATTTCCCATGGCTAATCCATTTAACCTACCCATCACTGGATGATATGGGCAATTTAGCATGGCCATGACACCTAACCTGAACATATCTTTGCACTGTGAGAGGAAACTAGAGCACCCAGCGGAAACCCATGCAGACATGGGAAGAATGTACAAAACTCCACACAGGCATTCGCCTGAGGCTGGAATTGAACCTGAATCCCTGGCACTGTGAGACAGCAGTGTTAACAACTGAGTCGCAGTGCCACCTCTTCTAATGCATGGTGTTGCAAATTCCGAAGGAACTAAATGGAATGTTCACTTAAATGCTAATTAATGTACTGCCTAAATCTTTCCCATCTCTGATAGAAATCCTACATTCATGAACATGAGGAAAGAGGCCACCCTTTTAACCAGGCAAATAAATGTGTGAAGCTGAGGGAACAACTAATGACAATAAATTTAAGAGACATACCTGAACTAACATTTCCAGAGTATGCTCCCTCCCTGGATTCACTTCCTCTCGCTTCAGTTGCTGCAAGTGTTTAGTATTCCCCCTCCATCATAGGATGGGAAAAGAAATGGAAAAGGGGGAGACATTGCTTAGCTCCCAGATGTTGCACAGAGGAGGGAGTCTCCCTCTGAACCGCTGTTGAAAATAACAAATCAGATAGAGAGTCATCTAGGCTCGAAACGTTAGTTTGCTCTATCTCCGTTGATGCTCTTTGACCTGCTGTGATCTCCAGCATTTGCAGTAGTTTGCTCCTTCACTCTGAACCTTGCTGGATGACTTCGGCATTGTGACATTCACAAGGCGGGGGAATGAGGATTACCTGAAACAGCCAATAGGAGTTGTTGAGAGACAGTAGGAACTGCCGATGCTGGAGTCTGAGATAACAAGGTGAAGAGCTGGATGAACGCAGCAGGCCAGGCAGCATCAGAGGAGCAGGAAAGCTGACGTTTCGGGTCTGGACCCTTCTTCAGAAAAAGAAGGACCAAGTGCTGAAAGTGTCACTTGATGAATCAGAAGGTGAGCATGATCGTTCCCTGACTGTTTCATCTATTTGAGGTTTGCCTGTTGTGTCTGCAGGGAAAGATATGGAGCATGTGGAAATAGAGAGGGGAAGACCATGGAGGAATTTGAAAACAAGGATGGGAATTTTAACAATGAGGTGTTGCTGAGCAGAGGGCCTTTTTGTATATGTTCATGGGATGTAGACATTGCTGCCTGGATCAGCATTTATTGTCCAATTCAGGTGATCCAGAGAAAGTGCTGCCATGGATTTTGTTTGTGTTTTTTGATTGGGCAAATCAAGGGATCTTCTCATGGAATTGCACTTTGTCAATTTAGGATGTGTGAAATCATGTTTGACAAATAAACTGAAGTGTTTATTTTGAAGATGTAACCAGTATAACTGGTGGATTGGGTCATTTGAATTTTCTGAAAGTTTTTGATAAAATTCCATCGAAAGAGTTAGTGTGCAAAATCCAAATACACAGGATTGTTGGGAATTTAGTGATGTGGATTGAGAATTGGTTCGCAGATATGAAACAGAGAGGAGAAAAAAAATTTTTGGAGTGAAAGGTTTTGACAAGTAGGGCATCGCAAGGATCAGTGCTTGGGCACCAAGAATTCAAAGTATACATCAACAATTTGGATGAAGGAATCTAATGAAACCTTTCCAAGTTTGTTGACACAAAACTCGAGGATTTGTGAGTGAACAGGACACAAAGAGGCTTCAGAGTGATTTAGACAACTTGAGTGGCAAATGCGTGGTGTGTGAAGTAATCCACTTTGGTAGAAAATTCAGAATGACAGAGTATTACTTACATGCTTGTAGATTTGGAAATGTTGATGTATGAAGGGACCTAGGTATTCTTGTATACCAGTCATTCAAAGCAAGTATGTAGGTGCAGCAAGCAGTTAGGAAGGCTTTGCCAGAGGTTTTGAGTACAGGAGCAAGGAGGTCTGACAGCAGCTGTGCAGGGTTTTGTGAGGCAATGTCCAGAATCTGTGTACAAGTTTAGTCTCCTTCATGAAGAAATATTATTCTTGCAGCAGGCAAACAGCAATCTCTTGTATTGGTGAAGTCCACAAAAGGGACAAATGTTATCACTATCCATGAATCAGGAGGAAGCTCCAGCTGCTCTGTCCTTGTTTTGAGTCAAATTTGGAGAAGCTGTCACTTGTTGACAATTCCTTAAAGATTTTTCCACAGTGGGAAGTGGGTGATTTTCTCAAACTTCTGCTTCATTTCCCTGTCATAGAGTGACACAGAGCCTGATAGCACCGTTTGGTTTAGACACTTCCACTGCATGTCCCACAAAAGAATCGGATGATGTGGATATAGTAATCCAAGAGGAGTAGTATGAAATATTATACAAAATAATCATTACATCAGGATCTGCGACAGTTGCCAAACATATCACAACCTGAATATCACTGAACATTGAACATGGAAGGAAAAAGCACCGTTCACACTGGAGAGAAACTGTACACTGGTTCTGTTTGTGAACAAGGCTTCAACCAATCAACTGGCCTATCAGAACATGAACAGCTTCTGCTGATGATAAACTGTAGAAATGTGGGGACTGGGGGAAAGAATTCTTTCATCCATCAAAGCTGAAAATGCATGGGCATAGTCACACTGGGGAGAGGCCATTCACCGGTTCTGAGTGTGGGGAGGGATTCATTCAATTATCTACACTGCTAATAGACCAGAGAGCTCACACTGGGATGAGGCCATTCACCTCCACAGGGACGGGATTTATCAATTCATCAAAATTGGTGACACACCTGCGAGTTCACACTGAGGAGAGACCATTTAAATGCTCAGTCTGTGGGAAATACCATAAATGTTCTGGGGAGCTGATACTCCATCAATCTGTTTACACTGATGGGAGAAATTTCAGGTGCTCTGACTGTGGGGCTATGTTTAAATGATCATCTTATCTCATGGTACACCATCGCGTTCACACTGGGGAGAAGTCATTCGCCTGCTCTGACTGTGGGAAGGGCTTCTCTCAGTCGTCCCACCTGTTGATACATTAGCGTGTTCACACTGGGGAGAAGACCCTTACCTGCTCTCACTGAGGGAAGGGATTCTTATTGTCTCTAACACAGGGGATTCCCTTTTGAATTGCTCTCCTTCTCCCCTCCATCCTCGCCTTTAACAAGAAGTGTGAGGAGCTTTATTGTCACTGTGATTGAGACAATATGATTAGCTACCTCTGCCCAGACTGGTAAAGGTGCTCTGGAGATCTTAGTGATCTGATTTCCCAGCAACATTTTCACACACAGAGGAAAGACTAATCAGGTGTTCTCACCGCAGGACTGGCTTCAGGCAATCATCTGCCCTCACCATACACCAATGAGCTTACATGATGGGAAGGCTGTTCACTTGTTCTGTGTGGGAAAATTCATTCAGGCATCCCACCTTCTGAGACACCAGTGAGTTCATCAGTGATTGTAGGAGTTGGATTTGCTCTTAATCAAATACTGAAATATCCATTTCTCATTTGGTCTTTTTCTCCTGATGTTAATAAATTCCAGAACAGTTTTATGTGTGAAAGTTCAGAATAAAATTTACATGAATGAGCTTTGTGTTAAACCCAGTGTGTTGATTCTTTTCATGATCTCTAACAGAAGTGTGTCTCTTTTAAAGTCTATCCGTCTCTCTGCTGCCCATCAACAACAAGTATGAGGAGTTCAAGGAGATTAGTTGCCACTAAGATTGACACAATCTGATCAGTTGCCTCTGCTGCTCCCCTTCCTTCCACTAACTCACTGGGTCAAACTGCCTATTAAGCTGCTCCTTGCCGGCCCCTACCACACAGTTTTCTCCAGTATCTCTAATGTCAGAGCTCATCCTGTGTATGAGACCCACCTTTGTTCCACTGACCCTATTGTCACTATACGTGCACACTGATATTGTTAACTGTTCACTATCCTGGTACTGTCCTTCAAACCTTTATGTTCACCAATTCTTAAACAAAAGATCCTTGACTTTACAAGTGTTTGTAAAGACTTGAACATGGTGTCCCCAAAGAACTATCCTTGGACCCTCCTATTTGTCATCTACACACTGCCTCTGGTTGAAATCATCCAGAAGCACTGTTAGTTTTCACGTGATCACTGTCAGTTCTACCTCATCACCATCCCTCTCCATTCCTCCACTGTTATTAAATAATCCCACACCTAATACTGGATAAGCAGGTATGTCCTCCAAGCAAAAGTTTGGACGACCAATCCATTGTCTTCAGTTCCTGCTACACATTCCATTCCCAAACACCCGAGTCCAACCCTCTTTACTGACTGAGGCTGAACCACACTATTCATTATCTCAGTGATATATTTAACCTCAAGATGAATTTCTGACCACAAAACCCACAGTCACTGATACCAGATATTTCAATCTCCATAACGTCAGACATCTCCACCAGACTCCAGCTCATGTGCTGCTAAAACCCTTATTTATGCCTGTGTTATCTTTAGACTTGATGCAGAAATGATTCAAATGCATTCCTGATCAGCCTCTCGCATTCACCCCAGCCCCACCCAGAAATATGAGATCTCTCAAAACACTGCCGTCCAATTCCTGTTCAACATTTTCTTGTGAGTGTGTGTGTGTTGGTGCTCTGATTGCGGTATTGACTTCCAATTTCCAAAATCACAATGGTGCACCGTCATTGGAGGCAGTCACCTGAGGACAAGTGTGTTTTCTTTGTCAGTAGAAATTCACGGAATAGTGAAGGCACTTTCCCCTTTAAGAGGCTGGGACACTTACTCCAATGGTCTTGGTGACATTTGCTGATCTGAGACTTTGAGAGAAATCTTAGCTTGATGAACTTTGTGGTTTCATCTGCCTGTATAGCACGCAAAACAATACTTTTCATTGTATTTCAGGACATATTACAATAATAAATCAAATCTCATTGAGGCTTTAGGACAATGAGAAACCCTAGCCCATAAGTGTACGAAATTTTTGAATTTCACTCGAGCTAGGTAGGAGTCAAATCTACAATCCTCATTGTGCCACTGGCCCTGTCGATGCCTAATGCCTATGCACTGCAGAGTTGTGGTGAAAACATGGACATGAGCAGGAAAGGAATCATTCACAAGGTAAATAACCAGCAAAGACAATCACCATCACTGCCTCACTTCAATGGACCCCACATTGAGAAGTGGTCAATTGCACTGGCAAATAAGAACATATTTGTCCTCTTGTGAGGTTCCCTCTGTGTGTATTAATGCAGTTAATGGGTCGTGAGAAGATGAAGACATTCCCTTCATCCAGTGAATGTAGCAGGTGAAAGTATCAGTTTTAAACCAATGTTAAAGAAGTTTGTCTCTTTGTGTGTGCTTTCAGAATGTGCAGCTGTGAACTCTCTGCTTTTTCAAAAGCAAAATGTAATTGAAATTCTCATTGAGCAACATTGAAACTGAAAAATATAGAGTTACTATGATTGTGTAGTTAGGAAAATGGACATATGGATGGGCAGGAAGCAGCCCATCTGGCGGTACCATAGCATAGTCAGTTACAACACGTGCCTCGTAAATAGGTTAAAATCCCAGCGGTTCCTACACCTTTCCTTAAAAAAAAATTGTTTAAGCTCCCTTCAAATGTTGTTAATCCAACCATAGATCTGGTGATGTGTAACGAGGCAGAATCTTTCATAGGACACCTCAGGCTTAGCTGGAAATATCTTCCCAAAGATAATGGACTCTGGAAAAGTACCAGAGGATTGGAAAACGGTCAACATGACACCCATATTCAAAACGGGAGGGAGGCAAAAAGCAGGTTAGTACACACCGATTATCCTAGCATCTACTCTTGGAAATGTATTGGAAACAATTGTCAAGGAAGTAATGGCAGCACATTTGGAAAATCTTAATCTAATCAAGTCAAGCTAGGGGTTTGGCATCTTAGAGCAGGGAAGTGTTACTGTAACTGTACCGGGTGCAGTTAAGAAACTCAAACAAAACATCACGTCAGGAGCCGTTGAATTCACCCAATGTATCATAATCTGATAATTACTGGATTTTGAACATGGAAAGAGAAAGCAACATCCATAGTGGACAGAATGACCCAGTGAATCCCTTTTCATAAACACAGCAAATGAATAACATCTGGCCAGTATGAACTCACTGGTGTGGCATGAGGCATGTTGACTTTGCAAATATTTCCCACACGCAGAGCAGGTGAATGCCTCTCCCCAGTGTGATTGTGTCAATGGATTTCCAGCTGGGATGGATAATAGAATCCTTTCTCATAATCCTCATATTTCCATGATTTCTCCAGGGTGCTGGGCTGGACGTGACTGCGCTGATAGATTTCCTCAGAGATAAAAGGTACTGCAGATGCTGGAGAATCCGAGATAACAAGCATGGGGCTGGATGAACACAGCAGGTCAAGCAGCATCATAGGAGCAGGAAAACTTGACGTTTCGGGCCTAGACCCTTCATCAGAAATGGGGGAGGGAAAGAGGGTTCTGAAATAAATAGGGAGAGAGGGGGAGGCGGATAGAGGATGGATAGAGAAGAGGATAGTTTTCCTGCTCCTATGATGCTGCTTGACCTGCTGTGTTCATCCAGCCCCATGCTTGTTATCTATGATAGATTTCCTGTTGTGGTGAAATTGAATCCCATACTGCAGTTATCATGTTTCCATGGTTTCTCCACAGTGCTGGATGCCACGTGATGGCTCTGATAAATTTTAAGCCATGATCAATACTAAATCCTTTACGACAATCCCCACATTTCCATTGTGAGGGTGTCCTTGTGTCATTAAAGCCTTGCTCTCATACAAAACATGGCTTAGCTACTCCTGGAAATTTTGTCACCTTTTCCAGATTGTTAAAATAGTTAAATCTCTTTCCACAGTCACGTCACTGATACACATACATCTGAGTCTCAACACATTTTCAGTCACAGTTTATCCACAGATAAACACTTTTCCTTTCACGTTCAAAGGCGAATGATATTTGGATCAGGATGGATCAAGTAACAGTCAGATCTGGACATGAAGTTCAATTCAAAGTTTTCAGCAACAATCCACCCCTTCAGTACCCTACAATAAGGTAAACAAAAGTCAACACTGTCAATACAGGACAGATATTCACAACAGACAATTATTGTATTAAATGGAACCTCTTTCCAGTCTTGTTCCCACAATGCAGCAAATCCCAGTCCCACACATTCTCTCTTCCCTGAACTGAAATCTAAACCCATCACCAGTTCTTAACCTGCACTTCCAGTTTTCTCTCTCCCTCCGGATCGTCTCTCTGGATTGAGATCCCCAATCTGCACTAAGAATCAAATCACTGAGTCTGATTCAGAGTTTGGGATCTCCACCGGGTATTAGTGAATCCTCCCCTCACACCTCCCAGGATTTCCTTCCTGATCACAGCCTCATTGGGGGAAAATCAATCTGGAACCTCTCGTTCATTTTCACCAATCCCTATCCTTCAGTTGCTGCCCCAAGATGGGATCCATTCCTCCTAGTCCTGTTCCTGGAGGGTCGGAGCTGCCAATGACAGAAGATTAATTCCAGACACCCACAACCTCTCTCTCTGGCACTTACATGTACTGCACATACTCCAATATCTGGTTGGTACAGCACCTGTGCACTGTTTTCCACTAGTGCAACACACGCTCCAGGTCACAAAGGACCCCGGTGACTGATGGGAGCTGCGATCAATAGAAAAGAGGGGAGGAGCTGGAGGACTGGATCAATGGGATTATAAACAATGAAGGAATGTTGGGGGGGGGGATGGACTATTTAGTGAGGACAAGGTGAATGGATCAGGAGGGTCTCCTGGGCAAACTGAGCAATGGGAGAGTCTGACAGGAGAGAAATAAGAGGAAGATTCCGTTTCGAGGCTCGGGCAAGGGCAGCTGTAAGACATTACAGCCTGCCATCCTGGCTGTTCAGAGATGGTATTACCCACCTCTGAAGGTGGTACTTGAATTTGGGCCTCCTGGTCTAGGGGTAAACACACTACCACTGTGCTGCAAGAGTCCGTCCCTTTAGCACTAGTGGCAAGGAGGGAAGATTTTCTCAATCTCAGTGATAGAGAAGCTGCATGAACTTCTCGCACTTGCTGTCTGAGGAAAGGGTGGTCAATACAGGGTAGATGGTAGCGACGCGGCAGGGGTGAGAGAGAAAGGGGGTCTATGGGGACAGCCTTTCAAAAGGAACTCACTTGTGGTAGAGATGTCAACAAGACCCAACACAGTGGTAATGAACACAAAGATGGCATGTTTGAATGTTATCCAGAAGATAAACACCTAGAACTGGGCTGACATTTATCAACATCTGTAGTCACAGATCCCAATGAGCAGAGTTAAGTCCTCGATATTTCTAACAGCAAAATTCCCATCACTGAAGTTCCTGGTGAACTCGCTGGTGTCTCAGCAAGTGGGCTGACTCCCTGAATCTCTTCCCACTTGGAGCAGGTGAATGGTCTCTCCGCACAGTGATTGTGCTGATATGCAAGAAGGAGCAATCCAACCATGTTAAACTCCCTTCTACCTGAACTGGCCTGAAATGTTGATGCTTTCTTGACTCACTTGTTGATTCTAAATAAAAACCAAAAGAATTGCGGATGCTGTAAATCAAGAACAAAAACAAAGTTGCTGGAAAAGCTCAGCAGGTCTGGTAGCATCTGTGGAGGAGAAAACAGAGTTAACGTTTCGGGTCCGGTGACCCTCCCTCAGACCTGAGCAAGGGTCACCGGACCCGAAACATTAACTGTTTTCTCCTCCACAGATGCTGCCAAACCTGCTGAGCTTTCCAGCAACTTTGTTTTTCACTTGTTGATTCTTCCTTTTTCCTTACCCTTTTGGACATTCGCTCTGGATCTCAGCCCCTTGCCAAGCACTTGTAACTACATTTCCAGCATTATAGGCTATATCTCACTCTGGGTATGTCTTCTCCCAACTGCTCGTGTGAAGGGTACTGATTGCCTCATTCAAAATGGCTCTAAGGCAATGAGAATGAGACAAAGACTTGATACAAATTCATTTTCACAAAAAGCTGATTTATGTTATTTTTATCCCAAATAGGTAACTGAATTTGTGGTGTTTACAAACATCAGAAATAGGTCCAGAAAACAGAGTTTGGATACAGATAATAATCGCATAAAAATCCAACACTGACAGTTACTAGGGAACTCATTATTGTTTAACCAATCTTGATGAGCCACAGAATCATTTTCCAAACAATATGCAGGTGGACAGTCTTTATGCAATGTAAATGCGTTGATGTACAGCCACATTGTGATTATTTTCAAACCTATCTTACAGATACACAATTGCATCAACATTTTATCTACCATAATCAACGCATTTAATAGAGCAGGGTGTGATAATATCAATACAAAACAGCCCAATGAGCACTGTTCATTCTTTGGTGTGATTAAGAGCAAAATCGTTCATCTGTGGTTCTTTGTGAATTTGCTGGTGTGTTAACAAACAGCAAAAAACCTTTTACACTGACACAGCAGGTTAAAAGGAATCAATTCAGTGTCATTTCACTGGTGTGGTAACAGTTTAGGTGACAGACTGAATCCCTTCACACAAAGGAGAAGTGAACGGTCTGTCCGTAGAGTAAATAGGCTGGTGTATCAGCAGGGAAGTCAACTGAGTGAACGTCTCCCCCCAGTGTGAACTCGCTGGTGTCTTCGCAGGTTGGATGACTTGGTAAATCCCTTCCCACAATCAGAGCAGGTGAATGGTTTCTCTCCAGTATGAACACGCTGGTGTTCCAGCAATTCAGATGAGCAAACGAATCCTTTTCCACATTCAGAACAGGCGAATGGTCTCTCTCCAGTGTGAACCCGCTGGTGTTTCAGTAGGTTGGATGACTGACTGAATCCTTTCCCACACAGGGAGCAGGTGAATGGTCTCTCCCCAGTGTGAACTCGCTGGTGTATCTGCAGGCTGGATAACTGAGTGAATCGCTTCCCACATTGGGAGCAGTTGAACGGTTTCTCTTCAGTGTGTACTCGCTGATGTACCAGCAGATGGGATGACTGAGTGAATCCTTTCCCACATATGGCACAGGTGAATGCTCTCTCCCCAGTGTGAACATTCTGATGTCTCAGCACATGGGATGACCGAGTGAATCCCTTTCCACAAATAGAGCAAGTGAATGGTCTCTCTCCAGTGTGAACTGGCTGGTGTACCTCTTGGCTGGATGATTGAGTGAACTCCTTCCCACAATCAGAGCAGGTGAATGGTTTCTCTCTAGTATGAACTGTACAGTGTTCCCACAGTTTAGATGCGCGAGTGAATCCTTTCCCACATTCAGAGTCGGTGAATGCTGTCTCACTTCTGTGAATTTGCTGGTGTACCAGCAGGTTAGATGACTGAGCGAACGCTTTCCCACAAACAGAGCAAGTGAATGGTCTCTCTACAGAGTGAACGTGTTGGTGTTCTAGCAGTATAGTTGAGCGAGTGAATCCTTTCCCACATTCAGAACAGGTGAATGGTCTCTCTCCAGTGCAAACTCGCAGGTGTTTCCGCAGGCTGGATGACGAAGTGAATCCCTTCCCACAAGTGGAGCAAGTGAATGGCTTCTCCCCAGTGTGACTGCGTTGGTGTATTCGCAGGCTAGATGACTGACTGAATCCCTTCCCACACTGAGAGCAAGTGAATGGTCTCTCCCCAGAGTGAACTCGCTGGTGGATCCGCAGGCTGGATGACTGAGTGAATCCCATCCCACAATCAGAGCAGGTGAACGGCTTCTCCCCAGTGTGACTGCGTTGGTGCATTTCTAGCTGAGATGGGTAAAGAAATCCCTTCCCGCAATTCTCACATTTCCATAGTCTCTCCCTAGTGTGACTGCGCTGGTGTTTGGACATTGCAGATGAACCTTCACAGACAATATGTGTTTCACTCAAGTGTGAATGGTGCTTTTTCTTTCAATGTTCAAGATCCTGAAATAATCAGATTATGAGAAATAGAGTGACTGTCAGATCTGGATGTGGCTTCCTTTGAAGTCTCCAATTGCAAATCAACATTTCAAACAGAAAACAATTGTTTTGGGAGAAACCAGAAGAACACACAGATTGTGAAACTGGGAGCAATTAATCTGGTCACTTTTGGAGATAACACTTAAGGAAACTGCTGGATTATCATTAAAACCAAACTGGTTCATAAATCTCCTTCAGGGAAGAGAACCGTTAACAGCGTTTGCACAAGACTACAGAAAGAGAGGTGAGAGAGGCAGGCACTAAGCAGAAGCATTTTATAGATCTACACATCAATCCCGTTCCTGTTTTCTTCTCATACCCTTCAATCCCTCTGAAGGTCTAAGGACAACTGCATAGTACCTTGAAAGTCAAGTTGCACGTAGACAGGATTGTGAAGAAGGTATTTGGCATGCTTGCCTTTATTGGTCAGTGTGTGAAGTATAGGAGTTGGGAAGTCATACTGCAGCTGTATAGGACATTGGCTAGGCCAGTTTTGGAATACTGCATTTAATCTTGATCTCCCTGCTACAGGAAACATGTTGTTAAACTTGAAAGGGTTCAGAAAAATACTTTACAAGGCTCTTGCTGTCATTTGAGAGTTTCAGCTATCAGGAGAGGCTAAATAGGCTGAAGCTTTGTTTCCTGGAGCATCAGAGGTGAGGAGTGACCTTATAAGAGGTTTACAAAATCATGACGGACATGGATAGGGTGAATAGCCAATGTTTTTTTTCCCAAGGTAGGTGAGTTCAAAACTTGAGCGCATAGGTTTAAGGTGAGAGAAGAAAGGTTTAAAGGGGACGTCAGGACAAATCTTTTCGCACAGAAGGTGGAGTGTGTATGAAACGAGGTGGTGGTGGAGGCAGGTCCAATTGCAACACTTAAAAGGCATCCAGATTGGTATATGAACAGGAAGCGTTTAGAGGGATATGGAGCAAATGCTGGCTAATGGGACAAGATCAGTTTAGGATATCTGGTCAGCACGGATGATTTGGACTGAAAGGTCTGTTTCAATGCTGTCCAGCTCTATGACTCTATATTATGTCTGACCCCAATTTGCTTGGCGTTTCTCTGTCACTCTCTCTTTTAGTAGACAGTCAGGAGTGGTAAGCATTGAAGAATACAAATGGTACGTTGGCCTTCATAGTGAGAGGATTCAAGTACAGGAGCAGGGATATCTTTCTGTAAGGGCTTTGGTGAGCCCACACCTGGAGTATTGTGTGCACCTTTGTTCTCCTTTCCTCAGGAAGGATGCCCTGGCTACTGAGAGAGTATAAAGAAGGTTCCCCAGGAACCTGGTATGTCAGGAGATGTATGCAGAGATACTAGATCCTTGATTAATACGCCTTTTTTTGTCTCTCTGAGCTGTTGACAGCATCAATAAGTAATGTTCTACCTCACAATTCCTGATCTAAATCTGACCCACCTAAGCCTACACTAGTTTAAAACCTCAAAAGGAACGAGCAAAAGCCTTCAAATGAGATTTGTTCCAGCTCTGCCCAGTGACAACTGGTCAGGCTTGTATGGGTCCCAGCTCCCACGGAAACAGTCCCAATGCCTCAAGAATCTAAACCCTTCTCTGGCACACCATTTCTCCAGCTACACATTCATCCAATCTATCCTCTTATTCCTGCTCTCGTTAGCGCATGGCACAAGGAGTAAGTCTAACATTATTAAAAGTCAGATGTAATCAAATGTAATGTATCTCCTGTCTTCTTATATTCAGCTTTCAGGCCCTCATCGCCTTCTTTCCCTATGTCGTTGATTCCATGACCACTGGCTTTTCACTCTCCAGCTCCACAATATCCCTGATCCAGGCAGCAGGGAGGCAACGTACCATCCTGATTTTTTGCTTTTCTGATGGTCACCCATTCCCTTTCTGCCTGTGTAATCCTCACCTGCAGTGTGATCAACTCACTAAAGTGCTGTCCACAACATTCTCAATGTTGCACATGCTCCACAATGAGTCCACCCACAGCTCCAGCTCTGAAATGCAATTAGCCAGTGGCTGCAGATAGACATACTTCCTGCACAAGCGACCCCCTACTTCCCACATTGTGGGAAAGGAGCACACCAGGGATCTGAAGTTTCCTGTCATGGCTTCTTTGTAATATAAGTCTGTTACTCCCTTTGAGAGAACTTAATTTAGCTAAGGATCTTTCTTTGCTTCAAACATTTCTGTTAAAACTGAAAGCTCCTGCCTTCACAAAAGCTAATAGTATTATACTTCAAAACTGTAAGAAAATCCTCTGCAGTTATCACTTACCAATTAGTTGTTTCCATTGGGAACGTGCCTCTTTCTGAACTGCCCGACCTGCGACTGAGTACCACACTCAATCTTTCGGCTTCACTTTCTCTGTCTCACCTCACTTTCTGTTTTCACCCAAATCCAAAGCACTCTCACTGAGCCAAGCAGCACTCACAGTGTAGCCTTGTCATATTAATTGCCTGCTCACACCTACACTGACCTCAACCTCCTTTACTGTTCCAATGCAGCTCAATGGGAGCTCAGCAAACAGCATCTTATCTTTCAATTCACAAGCCTCCAGACTCAACATGGACTTCAGCAGTTTCAGGATCAACAGAGTTGTCAGGGTCTGGACCGTTCCACCCGAAAAGCTGCTGGAAGTTGAGTCCATGAGAAATTTTCAAAGGTATCTGCGATTGAGTAATTTTGAATTCAAATCATGAAGCAGGTGTTTGGGACACAATCTGACCGTTCTTTCAAAGAGCCGTGGTGTTAATATGGTAAATCTGTGCTCCCTTTCAGGTCAATATCTCCTCCCTCAGATGAAGGGCCCAGAACTGAGCACATACCCCAGGGTGATCTAACCACGGTTTTTCGAGCTACAAACATAAAAGGGTATATTTTCACGCAGATAGAATAAACCTTCCGCAATGCTCCTATGATGCTGCTTGACCTGCTGTGTTCATCCAGCCCCATGCTTGTTATCTCGGATTCTCCAGCATCTGCAGTACCTTTTATCTCTATTTCAGATAGGTGATGACTGCGCTGACTGTCAGAACATGTTTTGAGATTCCACTCTGCTAGTTACATTCAATTGATATCCTGTAATCACAAAAGAAAAATCACATGCAGCCCAGGGCAGAAATCTGGAAAAGACAAACATTTCTCTTGGTTCAATTTGTCGTGTAAATGCTCCTTTTCAAATCGCCCCGCCCGCAACCAGGGAAAGGCGTGCGCATGCGCGCTGCTGCGCCTTTTCACCCCCAACCCCACCAATAAAGATGGCGGCAGTAAGACAGGGCTTTTACCTCCGGAGACCCGCAGCCGAGTTTTTTCCCATTTGCTGCCAACGCAAGATCTGGAGTTTCTAATTCGGATATAGAGGCTTACACCGAGTGTTTATGAAACATCCCAGTCCAGGCGAGTTCCATTTTTCTCCGGGTCTCTACTGTGTCTCCCACATTTACACTCTCTCACACGCGACAGTGACAGCAACACTGCGCTTGCAGCGGATTGGTGACGCGCCGTTTAACCTGCCCCGCCCCTCGTTCTCACTGATTGGTTGGAGGACCAAGCTGGTCCTCCATTCCCGCCCCCTCCTCCTATTGGGCCATACCTACCGTCAATCAGCTGGGTCCCGTGGTGATGTGAGACGCTGCCTGCCTCACTGCGGCCCTCGGATGAGCTTCATCATTCACTGTGAATGACGTAGTGTCACAGACCACAGGGGTCTACTGGCCATTCCGCCCATTAGGGCTGTACTCTCTCACTCGAGAATCGCTGCAAATATATCCCAACTCCTTTGCCATAAACCTGCAAACCTTTCCTCAAATAGCGAAATTACATATCTTTTTTGAGAGTAACTGCTAAATCTGCACCCAGCTGACGTTCAGATTCTTCCAGCTTCACATAATTTTCACATTGTCACCCTGCATTATTTGCCAATTATCTGAAAGGTCTGTTCTGTGGTAACCAAACATTATTAATAGTTTCTCTCCGTGCAAATGAAATATACTGGAAACGAATCTACACCTCCAATAATTCAGTAAACCTTCTCAGCTTCAAGCAGAATTATCTGAGCTTCTGCTACCTCTCCACAAAACAGAAACCCCTCTTAATTTTAAGTATGGGGGCTCCCTGATGCCCAGACTATTATTAATTGTCCACCTTCATTTGACTTGGACAAAGTGATAGTGAACTACCTTCTTGAACAGTGCAGTGTGTGTGCTGTAAGTACACCACAGTGCTGTTTGAATGATCATGTCCTGCAGTCTCACACCATCTCTATAATCTCCTCCAGTCTCACAAGCCTCCCTATCTATGTCATCCCCTCCAGGCTCACAATCTTTTCTATCTCTGTAATCTCCTCCAGCCTCGTAACTAGATATGGTTAGTAAGTTTGCAAATGATGTCAAAATTGGTGGTGTAGTGCACAGTGAAAAAGGTTATCTCAGAATACAACAGAACCATGATCAGATGGGCAATGGGCTAAGGAGTGGCAGATAGAGTTTAATTTAGGTAAAAGTGAGGTGTTGCATTTTGAGGAGGCAAACTTATGCACTTAATGATAGGGCCCGAGGGAGTCTTTTCTAACAAAGAGACTTAGGGGTGCAGGTGCATTGTTCATTGAAAGTGGAGTCACAGGTAGACAGGGTGGTGAAGGAGTTTGTCACGCTTGCCTTCATTGGCCAGTGCATTGAGTATAGGAGTTTGGAGATCACACTGTGGCTGCACAGGACATTGGTTTTAGAATATTGTGTTCAATTCTGGTCTTCCTGCTACAGGAAAGATGTTGTTAAACTTGAAGGGGTTCAGAAAAGATTTACAATGATGTTTCCAGAATTGGAGGATTTGAGCGCAACAGAAAGGCTGAATAGGCTGGTGCTTTTTCCCTGAAGCATTGGATGCTGAGGCATGCCCTGAAAGCACTTTATTAAAACATGAGGGACATGGCTAGGGTGAATAGCCACGGCTTTATCCCCAGGGTCGGGGATTCAAAACTAGACAGCATAGGTGTAAGGTGAGAGGGGAGTGATTTAAAAGTGACCACGTGGCAACTTTTTCACAGCGTGGTGCATGTATGGAACACGATGCCAGAGAATGTGACGTAGGCTGCTACAATTACAACATTTAGAAGAGATATACACCATGGAAATAGGCCCTTTTCTCCAACCTGTCCATGCCAACCAGATATCCTAAGTTAATCTTGTCTCATTGCTAGCATTTGTTTCATTTCCGTCTAAACCCTTCCTATTCATATACCCTTCGAGTTGCCAAATCTCAGAATATTTCCACACGGCAGAGGAGTGATCGAATCACTTGCAGAAATGGTGCATGGCAGAGTACTCATAAATGGTGTAGTGGTCAGGGGAGGAGAGGCAAGCGGGGAAGGAATGAAGAGCCACAGTGAGGGAGACAGGAAAGGCAAGAGCCGGGTTTGGGGGGTGGGGGGTGGATGGGGCGGTGGGGTGGAAGAGAGGAATGGAGGTGAGAATAGGGGAGGCCCCAAGTCCTGGAAAAGATTCTGCAGAAGCCACAATGGCATTTTCTGGGAAACAAGTTCAGAAGATGCAGGGCGCATGCGCGAACCTCTTGCTGATGTAATAGGTTGGCGGGGCTTCAGCTTCCCTGTGGCCAGGAGACTGATGGAGCAAGTGAAACGTCAACCCTCCTGATCCCGCCTCAATAATGTACTGACTAATTGTCATTCTCTCAGATTCCTTTTTATACTCTTCCTCACTCACTCCTCATGCTCCCACATTCATTCCCCTCTCTGGCTCTCACACCCTTCACATTGTGACTATCCCTTTCACACTCTGGCCCCTGTTTCACACTCTGGCCCCTGAGTTCAGGCAATCATCTCAACTCACTAAACATCAGCAAATCCACACTGGGGAGGGACCATTCACCTGCAGAGATTGTGAGTTCACTCAGTCATCCCACCTTCTGACATACTGGCTGGTTCACACTGACAAGAGACCTTTTAAATGTTCAGACTGTTGGAAGTGCTTTAAAAGTTCCAGGGTACTGATCCTCCACCAACATGTTCATACTGAGGAGAGAGCTTTCGCATGTCCAGCCTGTGGAAAGTGCTTTAAAAGTTCTGGGAGAGGACAATCACATGTTCACATTGAGGAGAGACCGTTCAGATGCTCTCACTGTGGGGCTGGATTCAAGCAATCAGCTGACCTCATTGTAAACCAATGCAGTCACTCTGGGAAGAGGCCATTCTCCCGCAAGGAGTGTGGGAAGAGATTCACTTGCTCATCCAACCTGCTGAGACACCAACAATATCACAAGTGACTACATGTATCAAATTTTGCTGTTAACCACTTCCTGGAAACAACGATGTTCACCATGCTCATTGATGTTGATAACTTCCATTAATATGTGTTAATGTACGTAATAAAAGTCAAATAAATCAGCTCTATGTCAGTCTGTTAAATTTTCACAATAGTTCATTTTGAAGGGGTCTCCTGTCTCCTCCATCCTCACCTCCAGTAAGGATTTGAGGATAGAGGAAAGGTGAGCTTCTTTGACACTAAGTTGAGACAATCGAATCATCTGCTCCTGCCATTTCCTCCCTTCCAATAGCTCACTGGGTGCAGAATTCCCATCTTTCTCCAATTACTCTTTGTCCCCTCATGCTCTGTCAGAGCTCATCTTGTCGACAAGCTGCCCTTCCTGCTCCACTGACCCTATCCCCACTATTATGCAGACCATCCAACTTCCCCATTTCGCCGATATTGTGAGAAGTTCATTTTCTCTTCTCATTCTGTACTTCATGCCTTTAAATTCCCCAATCTTATTTTTTAAAAAAAACGTGATTGTCTTCAGCAAGCTAACCCACCATCTCAGACATTCCTTTCCTCTGTAAAGTCCTTGATCTTAGCTCTGATATTACTGACCTAAATACTGTCATCAGGTAAAATCATCCAGAAGCATCGTGATAGTTTTTGCATTGTCACAGACAACACCCAGCTCCAACTCAGTACCATTTCTCTCCTGTTATTAAATTATCAGACTGCTCATCCCACATACAGTACTGCATGATTAGAGATTTCACAATTCTCTCTGTCCTATCCTGTCCCCCCAACACAGAAGAGGAGGTCATGAGGGTGTGACAGTAGATGGGACTTTCTGTGCTAGATTAGTCCATCCTTTCGCGTGCCTCTCTGTTTACAAAGAGACCAATGCAATTTTCAACCTTCAGTCAGCCTTCACTTGTCCAATGCAACCATGAGAGGAAACTGTGGGACAGCATCAAATTGAGACTGGAAGAACTTTGTTTCACAGGTTTACAGCTCACAGTCTTGTTTAACCCAGTGAGACATCTGTCTACTGCTGCAAGCAGGACATCTGGCATTTGCCAATTTCAGGTGGGCAACTTTGGTGATAGCTGGATTAAGGACGATCTTGATCCCGTTGTATGTAGCGTATAGGTCTTCATTGTCACAGGCAGTTTGGATTTCTTGACATAACCTAATCAAGTGCATCTTTGCATAGCATCTCCCTCTCTTCTGCATAATTTTCTTGGCCACTTTCACACATTGCAGTGTCCTAGCTATTGGGTTTATGTTGCTTCAGTTTGGCTTTGATTTTGGCTTCAATGATAGATATCATTTCTGCAGGGTAGATCTCAAACAAGTCTTTGATGCAGTCTCCATCTGGTAAAAATGCTTTCTTAAAAACGGAATCTGAAACATTTCCATGCTTTAACCTCGAACCAGCCATATGCGTTTTTAAGGTCAGCACAAATAATCCAAATATTATCAGACTGTCATCCTTGGATGTGATTAACAGCAGAATTGAAGTTCTGCATACATTTGTGAACTTAGAAGTTTTTGAAAAGATTTGTAGCTCAGTTTGTGGATGAGGTTGTAGACTTGCTCACTGAGCTGGTATGTTTGATTGTAGATGTTCCGTCACCCTGCTAACTAGCATCGTCAGTTCGCCCCCAGTGAAGCATTGGTGTTCTGTCCTGCTTGTTAATTATATGCCTTGGTTTGCTGAGGTGCTTGGCATCACTTCTGATTTTGTTTTTTAGTGGTTTGCGTGTTGGGTCCAGTTCAAAGTGTTTGCTGATGGAGTTCCGGTAGGAATGACAACCTCCAGGAATTAGGAGAAGGCAATGGCCTAGTGGTACTATCACTGGACTGTTAATCCAGAGACCCAGACCCCAGATGTTCTGGTGGACCCAGGTTTGAATCCTGCCATGGCTGATGGTAGAATTTGAATACAATAATTAAGAGTCTACTGATGACCATGAATCCATTGCTGATTGTCAGAAAAAAACCCATCTGGTTCACCAATGTCCTTTAGGAAAGGAAATCGGCCATTATTACCTGCCCTGAGCTCCACAGGACTCCAGACCCACAGGAATGTGGTTGATTCTTAAGTAACCTCTGGGCAATTAGGGATGGGCAACAAATGCTGCCTAGCCAGCAACGCCCTCATCCCGTGAACGAATAAAGGAATTCCCTGACATGTCGCTGTTTGGCTTGTTCTATTCTGGATGCGTTGTCCCAGACGAATTCCTGTCCTTAGTCCATGTGTTCTGAGACCACTGCTTGTGTCTTTTGTCTGTATCAGACACTAGGACCCGATTGAAACCAGACAAATCAAACGCCCGCCCAGTCATTTTACGTCACTACGCTGGGACGTTTGCGCGCTGCTCTCCGTGATCTAAGATGGCGGGTATTAACATGAACTTCTTCCCGGGAAAAAGCTCCGGGGACACGAATTCGGGACTTACAGGCTGTTAATAGCGGTTTGACGTACTTGATAAGTGTTTATACACACTTCCTGTCCTCGCCGCCCCCCGGCTCCAGCGCTTCCTCCGCGATCTCCTCACCGCCTGCAGATGTAAACAACAGCGTCTCTGCCCAGCATCATCTCTATCACTGCGCATGCTTGAAACGATGGATGGGACTGCGCCTGCGCACTACTCTTTCCGCGGCCTGAATCAGGGACATTCACCACCGCGCGGCATGGTGGGTAAATATACTTTAATTGGTTGAATTTTGTGAGCTATGATGTGGACTGAGGATAACTATCAAAAAGATTAGGAAGAATATTACGCTGAAGCATGCTTGCACAAAGGACAGAGAAAGGGAAGAGATCCTAAAACACTTTCTGATGAAGGGTCTAGGCCCGAAACGTCAAGCTTTCCTGCTCCTATGATGCTGCTTGGCTTGCTGTGTTCATCCAGCTCTACACCTTGTTATCCAGGAACATATTCGGCTGCTTTTCTTTGGTTCATTCCGCGGATTTTAGCCTCGCTGACTGGGCCAGCCTTTATCACTCGTTCGTAATAGACCAACAAGGTGACAGAGAGATGAGATAAAAGCTACTGCAGATGCTGGAGAATCCGAGATAACAAGCGTGGGGCTGGATGAACACAGCAGGTCAAGCAGCATCATAGGAGCAGGAAAACTTGATGTTTCGGGCCTAGAAGGGTCTAGGCCCG
>JAHRHZ010000115.1:200719-317430 GCA_024137785.1 Ginglymostoma cirratum | reverse complement strand
TCATCCAGCCCCACGCTTGTTACCTAGGTGACAGAGAGATGCTTTCTTGAATCACTGCAGTCCCTTTGTGGGGGAGGACGGCCATGCTGTTCAGAAGGGAGTTCCCAGGTCTTTGTTCCTGAATATGATTTCAGTCCCGTGAGAAAGGAGGTAGAACTGGACCTGGTTCTTGGGAATGAGGAGGGCCAAGTGTCAGTTGAGCATTTAAGGATTGATAATCATTGTGCCAAATGTTTTAGGCTTATGATTTTGAAAATGATGCTGAACAATCCAGAGTACAAATAATTAACTTGGGAAAGTTAATTTAGTCCTCTTAGACAACGGGTCAATAGTATTGGGCATAACTTTAACTGAAGAGCTTTGCGGGAATTTGAGGGGAAAATATTTCACCCGGAATGTGGCGGGGGTCTATAATGCACGTCCTGGGAGATGAGTTGATGTGGGTAACCTCACAACCTTTACAAAGTATTTCAATGAGCACTTGAAATATCATGATGTTCAAAGCTATAGGCCTAGTGCTGGAAATTGGTACAAGCATAGATTTAGTTTAAATTTGACTGACTTGATGGATCAAAGGGCCTCTTCTGTCTTGTATGGTCTCTGATTCTCATTTCAATGGAGTAAGAACCACCCTGTGCCAAAAATAATTGAGTCAGCTGTTGGCAGGTAAGGAAATGTAGCTGAATAATTGGCTACCTTTGAAAAAGAAGTCTTTCAGACACAATCAAAATGTAGGGCAAGGGAAGTCAGAGCTTCATAAATGACGAGAGATAGAAATGAACACAAGTAAGAAAAAGGGTAGGATGGGGGAGTAGGTTTGGATGGGGATGCTCTTCAGAAGGTCAGTGTGGACTCAATAGGTCAAATGGCCTGTTTCTACACTGTAGGGATTGTATAATGATAAAAAGTGTGTTTGTTATGGACATGAGGAGAAAATACACTTGAGAACCAGATTGAATTTAGAAGACTCAGAGGGGAGTGGGAAAGAATGATAGAGAAGCAAAACAAAAGTTGGGGAGTATGAAATGAGACTAGCAGTTAATTTGGAAGGGAATACAACCTGCTTTATGGACATATAAACAGTAAAAGAGTGGCAAAAGAGGTGTTTTCACAGGGGCAGTGCTGTAAACAGTCGTGTCGCTCAGGGTCGGTTGTGGGACCACTTCTCTTCTTGAGAGAAGAAAGTGATCTGAAATTGAGCAAACTGAGCATAAGATCAAAATCTCCAGAGAACACTGAAGCAATTATTATTAGCATAGAATAGAATCCCTACAGTGTGTAAACAGGCCATTCAGCCCACTGGGTCCAAACTGACCTTCTGAAGATCTTTGCACCTAGTTCCACCACCCCTGCATTTCTCATGGCTAACCCACCTAGCCAGCACACTATGGGTAACTTAGCATGACAATCCACCTAACCTGCGCAGCTTTGGACCATGGGAGGAAACCTACACAGACATGGGGAAAATGTGCACAGTCCACACAGACGGTTGCCTGAGGATGGAGTTGAAGCCAGGTCCCTGCTGCTGTGAGGCAGCTGTGCTAACTGCTGAGCCACTGTGCTGCCCCAAGTAGGATAGTTGTCAACCTCAAAAGAAAAACACAAAATACTTGCATTAATATAACATCAGTCACAATCTCAGGGCATCACATTGTACTTACTGGATAGTCTGTGGAAGGACCATATGGCAGGGTCAAAACATTACTGCCACATATCTTTATCTTCCTAACGGAATCTGTTCTAAACTTGGACACATCTGTCAATTCTCTCCCCAACATCAGTTTCTCCAACCCAATCTTGCAATGAAATTTTCTCTTCCTTTAGATCGTGATGTAAATTTACATTCTGGTCTGATTTTAGATTTTTTCACAGGCAAATTCCAACCAAGAGATAAGTTTGTCACTGAATTTAAATTTTGACGGACACTTACGATTTTCGTAATCTCATTTTACAGGGACCTGAAGATTTTTGAAACCTGGGATTTTTCTCTTACAACGATTCTTGTGCTATCTTTCCAGCTTCAACATCCAACAGGAGAATTTAAATTTGAAAACAAAAAAATTGTTTCAGAAGTGAGTATTGTTGGGCCTCCATCTACAATTTACTGCTTTTTGTGCTATGCTGTTGTTCCATTCCTCTGGGTT
The DNA here is from genome assembly GCA_024137785.1 of Ginglymostoma cirratum. Taxonomy (NCBI): domain Eukaryota; kingdom Metazoa; phylum Chordata; class Chondrichthyes; order Orectolobiformes; family Ginglymostomatidae; genus Ginglymostoma; species Ginglymostoma cirratum. The sequence goes on along the minus strand of JAHRHZ010000115.1, from coordinate 315,286 downwards.
GCTGCGAGTCTCTTAGTGTTTCTGAATCCACGCCCATTCCTTTGTTTCACCCCTCTTGCCCTGACCATCTCTTTGCCATTGTCCAACTTGCTTACCTTTAATAGAGGTATTTTGCTGTGGATGTTTACCAATTGTGTCCAAATGGTGTTTCCATTCCTGTTCATCTGCTGACTAAGTGTTGCTGATTCACCAGTTTTATCTTCCCTTGGTCCTGAATGTGTGATCTTTCTCTTCAACTTCTGAGCTAATGTGAACCATTATATTCTGTACTATTTTCATTCGCTTTATTCATTCTGCACATTCTCAAATGTCAACTCTGTGTTGCCTTCATTCGAATACTTCCTGAGCTACTGAGCTTTCCAGTCTTTCATTTTTTATTTTGTTTTAGCTGTTCAATATCTGCAGTATTTTCCTAGTTTTATTCCAGGGCTGGTTCATAGAACCAAGTCCATAAACACAGATACTGCAAACCAGCTCTTAATTGCTCTAAGACAGTTTTGATTCGAGGGGATTACTCCCTGTCCTCGTTTACATCCTTTTTTCACAGAATCATGGAATAATCACAGAACAGAAGGACACCATTTCGTACATCATCAGAGCAAATCGGTGAGTTTCACTCCCCTCCCTTTCATTGTAACCAAAGGAGGTTTTTCCCCGACTGGACCTAGTTGTTGGGAATGAGCAGGGCGAAGTGTCGCTTAAGTATTTAAGGGATGATAATCATTGTGTCAGAAGGTTTAGGCTGGTGATGAAAATGATACTGAACAATCCAGAGTAAATAATTAACTCAGGAAAACCAACTTCATCGTCTCAGTTGAAGGGTCAATAATAAGGGGGCATAACTTTAATGTGAAAGGCTTAGAGGGGATTTGAGGGGAAAATAACTCACCCAGGGGGTGGTGGGGGTCTGTAACACACTTCAGGTGCTTATCCAGTTCTCTTGTGAAAGCATTTGATGAATTAGTTTGAGCTGGAACGGAGATGGAGGAGGAGTGCTGTGTTTAATCCTCAGGCCTTTGGAACACAGTCAAGACCAGGAATTCCTAATCTCTAATTGTCAAAGGATGGTAGGTATTAGGGGACATCAGGTTGTGAAATGGACACTGTGCATTCAATCTAATAAGATGCTATGTTAGGAACTAGCATTTCTGTAGATGCTTTTAATTCATTTTTATATGTATGGTCATGTACACAAATGTGTATGTGCTTTGAAAATTGTTCTTGAGATTTGAGCATCACCAACATGATCAGCAGATTATATTGTCACCCGCTAATTTCCTGTGGGCCTTCTTGTGGTCTGTTTTGTGATCAAAAGACATTTCGATTAAGTGGTCTGTTTTAGGGAGTATCTTCAAGATCAGTGTGACCTGGAGAAATTTAAGGAGTTTCCAGAGCCTGGGGCCTTGTCAGCTAAATGCATGGCCACTGGTGGTGGAATGATTTAAAATCTGGAAAATTCAAGAAGTTGGAATTAGATGAACACTGATATCTCTGAGTGCTGGAAAAGATTAGAGAGATAGGGATGATGGCAGCCAGGAAGGGATTTAAAAATAATGCTGAGATTTTTAAATTTATGGTGCTTTGTAAGCAGAGAGCACAGTGGCGATGGGCGAACAAGAATTCGTTCAAGTAAGAAAATGAACAACAGAATGAAGATAACCTTGAGATTACAGGGAAGATGAATGTTGGAGGCTGGCCAAGAATGTGTTAGAACATTTAACTCTACAGGTAACAAAGAACTGGGTTACAGTTTCAGAGTTGAGACCAGGGCAGAGTTAGGTGCTGTCATTGAGCTGGAAATAGACAGTCTTGGTGATGAGGGTTTGTGGTCACTCTCTTAGTCTCTCTTTCATCACACCAATGCGCTCTTGTTGCCATGGTTCCCGCTCTTGTCCCTCGCTCTCACTATTACCACTCATTGCTCCCTCCCTCACTCCTAATTCTTTCTCCCCACTGAGTACCCCACCCTCGTGCTCCCCTGCTTTGTGGCCTCTGCTGTCCCCCGCTCTCTCTTTCTGTGCTGTCTGTTCTCCAGTAGAGGTCAGAGATTTGCATGGCAGATTCCGTTCCCTGGGTTCCATTCCCTGGAGGAAATTAGTGATCTATTGGGTTTTTATGAAAATCTAGCAGCTTTCATGTTCACTGTTTCCTCGTGAACACCCCATAAATTACCAGATTCATTCAGCTCCATTTCTAAACTGGCCTTTACGATTTTGTGTTCTTTCTGTTTTGAATCATTTGTTTCTGTTTCTGTCCTCATTAAATTTCACAAGAGTCATCAAAGGTGGGATTCACAATCGGAAAGTTCAAGGCAAATATCATATCAGGATCTGAAAGTCCTCTGATTTAGTGTAACCTGAATACCGTCAGATTTTGAGTATGGAAGGAAAAAGCACCGTTCTTCCTGGGGAGAAACTATACTCATGTTCTGTGTGTGGACAAGGCTTCAGTCAAACATTTGACCTCTCAAACCACAAGCGCAGTCACATTGGGAAGAAACCATGGAAATGTGGGGATTGTGAGAAAGGATTCAGATCCCCATCAGAGCTGGAAATTCACCAACACAATCACACTGGGGAGAGGCTATTCACCTGCTCCAGGTGTGGGAAGGCATTCACTCAGTCATCCACCGTGATGTCCTACCATTGTGTTCACACTGAGGAGAGACCTTTTGCCCTGACTGTGGGAAGGGCTATAAAAGTTTTGGGGAACAGATGTGCCACCAACGTGTTCACACAGGAGAAAGACCTTTCAAATGTCCAGACTGTGAGAAGTACTATAGAAGTTCCAGCAATCTGATGTCTCATCGGCGTGTTCACACTGACATGGGACCTTTTAGATGCACAGACTGTGCAAAGTGCTTTAAAGTTCTCGGGTACTGATGAACCATTAATGAGTTCATACTGACAAGAGACCTTTTAAATGCCCACAGTGTGGGTATTGCTTTAAACATTCAGGGGAACTGGTACGCCAGCAATGTATTCACGTTGAGGAGAGACTTTTTAAATGCCCGGACTGTGGAAAGTGCTGTAAAAGTTCAGGGGAACCAATGTCCCATCAGCAAGTTAACACTGATGAGAGACCTTTCAAAGGTTCGAACTGTGATAACTGCTCTGAAAGTTCAGGGGATCTGATGTCCCACTAATGTGTTCACACTGACAAGAGACCTTTTAAATGCCCAGACTGTGGGAAATGCTTTAAAAGTTCTGGGAAACTGATTTCTCACCAACACGTTCACACTGATAAGAAACCTTTCAGATGCTTCCAAAATGAGAATAGGTTCAGGTCGTCATCCGAGCTCACTGTCCACCAGTGAACACACAGTGGGGAGAGGCTGTTCTCCTGTAGAGAGTGTGGGAAGAGATTCACTCAGTCATCCATCCTACTGAGATACCAGTGAGTTCACACCAGGGAAAGAGCAGACTTTTAAATACAAGACTGCAGGAAGTGCAAAAAAAATCCTAAGGCACTGATGTCCCATCAACGTGTTAACATTGCCGAGAGACCATTCACGTGCTCTCACTGTAGGACTGGGTTCAGGCAAACATCTCAGCTGATTGTACCCAGTACATTCACTCCCTGGAGAAGCCTGTTCACCTACTCTGAGGGTTCACTCAAACTTTTCACCTGCTGAGTCAGCAGTGAGCTCAGTCGTGACCTTGGGAATGGATTTTGCTGTTCATCATATGCAGGGCTGAACCATGTTTATTGATGCTTTTTTTCTGCTGATATCTGTACATTTCACTTCAACTTTTGGTATTAGAATTCGGAGTAGCAGTTACATGAATCGGCCTTTCATTAAACTGTGTTGAGGCTTTTCAATATCTCTAACACAAGTACTGTTCACACTGACGAGTCTTTTAAATGTCTGTGTCTGTGAGAAAGGCTTTAAAAGTAAACAGGATCTGTTGACACAGCAGTGAGTTCACACTAGGGAGGGGTCATTTGTCTGCTATGTGTATGAGAAAGGATTTACTGATTCAGCACAGCTTCTGTTACACCAGTGTGTTCATGCTGGGGACAGACTGTTCACTTGCTCCACATGTGGGAACAGTTTCATTCATCAATCCCAGCTCACTGAACATCAACATGTTCACACAGATCAGAAACTTTTGAAATGTTCTGACTGTGGAAAGAGCTTTAAAAATGAAAAATATCTGCTGAAGCACCATTGAATTCACACTGGGGTGCTGCCATGTACCTGCTTTGTGTGTTTGTAACCTGAAACAGAAGGGAAGGATAGAGCTGGGGTGGTTCAGTGGTTTACTGCCTTACAGGACCAGTGACCTGGGTTTGATTCCAGACTTGGGTGACTGTCTGTGTGGAGTTTGTATGTTTCCTGCATCTGTGTGCATTTCCACACCATCTAAAGATCTGCAATTTAGGTGGATTGGCCATGCTAAAAATTGCCCTCTTGTGTGCAGGTCAGGTGGGTTAGCCATGGTTAAAAACCCATATGGGACACTCTTCAGGTCATTGCAGTCTCAATGGGCTGAAGGGCCCCTTTCTGCTCTGTGATCCTTGGGGGATCACCAAATTTAAGGAGTTTGAGGAAAGGGAGGTGGAAGATCGTGCAGTAATTTGCTCAGACAGTGCAGGGAAGTGTTGCTTTATTTTTCAGGATGGGTGATAATTTGGATTTCAAGGGGAGTGGGACAGAATAAGAGAGAATCATTAAAAATAACAGCTAATGTGGAGATCTTGATTTGTCAGTAGTTTAGTAGGATTAGAGCTAAGGGACTATGAGCTGGGTCTCATGGACATGACGAGCTTTGTCAGAGAGATCAGAGAGAAGCTGGACAAAGACGAGTTTTCAGGGTTCAGATGTTTTTAGAGGCAGTTTTACTCAGTGAGGTAGTGGAATGAAGTGAAACAGCAGAAGCAGCCAATCAGATTGTATCAATCTCGGTAAGAAAGAAGCTCCGTGATCTCCTGACACTTGGTGTTATTGGTGAGGATGGAAGAGATGGGGGAGAGGGTCAGCCCTTCCAAACCAACTCCTCAGAACAAATGAGTGAGAGATATTAAAACGATTTTCCACTCTGTGTTTAATTATAAAGCTGACTTATCTTATTTTTATCCAGAATGTTAACAGCTAAAACTGAGCTGGAGTTTATTAATCAATGAACATGGTTCAGTCCTGGATGTGGCATGCAGCAAAGTCCAACTCCTATTGTTACGTGTGAACTCGCTGGTGAGTCAGCAGGTGGCTTTCCAAGTGAATCCTTTCCCACACTCAATGCAGGTGACCGGCCCCTTCCCCAGTGTGAATTCACCGGCGCTCAATGAGGTAAGATGATCACTTGAACACAATCCTGCAGTGAGAGCATCTGAAAGGTCTTTTTTGAGTGTGAACACGTTGATGGATCATCAGATAGCAAGAAGTCTTATAGGGTTACCACAGTCTGGGCAGTTCAAAGATCAGTCCCCAGTGTGAGTGTGTTGATGGGTCATCACTTCCTCAGAACTTTAAAAGCATTTCCTGCAGATTGGACAATTAAAAAGATGTCTACTCAGTGTGCACTTGCTGGCATGTCACGAGTTGGGATGACCGAATGAATCCCTTCTGACACTCATTGCAGATGAATGGCCTCTCCCCAGTGTGAATTCTTTGGTGGACAGTGAGATGAGATGAATGCCTGAACCCAGTCCTGCAGTGAGAGCACCAGAATAGTTTTTCCTCAGTCTGAACACATTGATGGTGCATCACTTCTTGAGAACTTATAAAGCATTTCCTGCAGATTGGGCAATTAAAAGATCTTTCATCAGAGTGAACTCACTGGTATCTTGTGACATGTGATGACCAAATAAATCCATTCCCACACAAAATGCAGATGAACGGCCTCTCCCCAGTGTGAATCCTCTGGGGGACAGTGACTTCGGATGATGTTTTGAACCCTTTCCCACAGTTAGAGCATCTGAATGGTTTCTCCTCAGTGCGAACATGTTGATGAGAGACCAGTTTCCCAGAACATTTATAATATTTTCTGCAGTCTGTACATTTAAAAGGTCATAAATTGGGATGACAGAATGAATCCTTTCCCACATTCGGAGCAAGTGAATGGCCTCTCCCAAGCGTGACTGCGCCAATGGATATCAGTCCCAACGTTTCCACAGTCTCTCCACAGTATGACTGCACTTGTATCCAGGCTGAATGACTGGCTGAAGTCTTATCCACACACGAAATGTGTCGGGTTTCTCTTCACTGAGAACTGTCACTGTGCTTGTTCCTTCCGTGTTCAAAATCCAGTTACATTCTAGTTGTGATAAATTTGAAACCTCCATCAGATTCTGAGGTGCTGCTGGGTCTGTGATCCCTGACTGTAATTCCTCCTCCTTTGGCACCCACTGAAAAGATTTGAAAACAGAAAAAAAGCGAAAGTGAGAGAACACCCAAAAAAAACACACAGGCTGTGACATTGAACTGAATGAATATGGTAATCTGTTGGGCTGGGGCTGAGAGAAATTCATCGCGAAACCTGCCAGAATGTTGTAAAAACACAATTGGTTCACTAACATCCATCAGGAAGGGAATCTACCAGCCCAGTCTGAACATGGACAAGACTCTGGCCTCTGTGGGATGAAACAAAGAGAATTGAGAGAGGCAGTGGAAAACAAAAGAGACCGTACGTACTTGCAGCTTGACTAGAACTTTGACTAGATCTCCAAAACTCTCAACCTTCACCATCTAGAAGGGCCAGGGTAGGTGCGTGTGGACACCGTCACCTCCAAATCTCACGCTGACCTGACATTCAGAACTGGATGAGCAGAAATATCTTCCATTGAAATACTGGAAAGAAGAAAGCTGCTGCTTCAGCCTCTGTTTCAAACTCCACTTCCTCATCCTCGCATCAACCCTGTCTCTTGCAACTGTCTAAAGCTCAAACAGACTGGTCAGAACAACTAAACTAAACCGAACCAAACTAAACTAAAGGTGGAAGGTTGCTTTTCAGATTGGAGGCCTGTGACCAGCAGTGTGCCATAAGAATTGGTGCTGGGTCCACTCTTTCTCATTATTTATATAAATGATTTGGATCTGAACATAGGAGGTATGGTTAGTAAATTTGCAGATGACACCAAAATTGATGATGTAGTGGACAGCAAAGAACGTTACCTCAGAGTACAATGGTGACCTTAATCCAATGGGCCAAGTAGTGGCAGACAGAGTTTAATTCAGATAAATGAGGTGCTGCATTTTGGAAAGGCAAATTAGGGCAGGACTTATACAATTAATGGTCAGGTTCTGGGGAGTTTTGCTGAACAAAGAGACCTTGAAGTGCAGGTTCATAGTTCCTTGAAAGTGGAGTCGCAGGTAAATAGGATAGTGAAGAAGGCGTTTGGAATGCTTGCCTTTATTGGATAGTGCATTGAATATAGGAGTTGGGAGTTCATGTTGCAGCTGTACAGGTCATTGGTTAGGTCACTTTTGGAATACTGTGTGCAGTTCTGTTTTCCCTGCTATAGGAAGGATGTTGTGAAACCTGAAAGGGCTCAGTGAAGGTTTACAAGGATGTTGCCTATGTTGGAGAATTTCAGCTGTAGGGAAAGGCTGAATAGGCTGGGACTATTTTCCTTGGAGCGTTGGAGGCTGAGGGGTGACCTTGCAGAGGTTTGTAAAATCATGAGGGGCATGGATAGGGTGAATAGCCAAGCTCCTTTTCCCCAGGGTAGGGGAGTCCAAAACCAGAGGGCGTAGGTTTACGGTGAGAGGGGACAAATTCAAAAGGGACCTAAAGGGCAATGTTTTCACACAGGGTGGTGCCTGCATGCAATGAGTTGCCAAGAAAGTGGTGGAGGCAGGTAAAATTGTGACATGTAAAAGGGATTTGGATGGGTATGTGAATAGGAAGGGTTGAGAAGGAGATGGGCCAATTGCTGGCAAATGGGACTGGATTCAGTTTACGATATCTGGTCGGCACTGATGACTTGGACCAAAGGGTCTATTTCCAAGCTGTACTCACCAAGACCATGTACTTCCACCATGACATTACCCGACTGCCTCCCCCCTCCACCCCCGCACGAATCTCAGCTCATTTGGTTTTGATCCTTCTTGATTCTTTTACTATCTCTAGACTCAACTATCCTCCTGCACCCGTAAAGGGAGGCAATAGCCTCACGGTATTCTCGCTGGACTAATGTAATGATAATGTCCTTGGGACCTGGGTTAGAAACCCACCATGGCAGATGGCAGAATTTGAATTCAATAAAAACAAATCTGGAAATAACTAACGATGATGATGAATCCATTATTGATTGTTGAAAAACCATCTGGTTCACTGGTGTCCTTTAGTGAAGGAAACCAACATCCTCCACTGGTCTGGCCTACATGTGACCCCAGCCCCGCGGTGATGGAGTTGACTCTTAACTTACCCTCTTGTCAATTACTGGTGGGTAATAAATGCCTGCCTAGCCTGCAACACCCTCTTCCCATGATTGAACGTTTAAAAAAAAAAAACTCCCAGCTGGTCTCACATTCAACCTCTTAGTAATTTTGAGGTGATCCAAAATTATGCTGCTTGTGTTCTCACCCTTAATGGGTCCATCTGTGTTTCTAGAATTGTTTGTAAATTCTGCAGATGCTGGAAATCTGATACAAAAGGAGAAAGTCGGGAAAATAACCAACAGGTCAGTTAATAACTATGGAGATAGAAAAACAGGGATATTTCAGGATGTGCTGAATAAATTACAGGGAATAAAAATGCTGCATTGATGCATGGGAAGGCAATGGCCTAGCGGTATTCTGACTGGACCAGAGACCTAGATAATGTTCTGGGGACCTTGGTTCGAATCCCAGCATGGCAGACGGTAGAATTTGAATTCAATAAATATCTGCAATTAAGAGTCTTAATCATGACCTTGAATCCATTGCCGATTGCCAGGCAAAGCCCATCTAGTTCACTGATTTCCTTTGGGATGGCACGGTGACTCAGCAGTTAGCACTGCTGCCTCACAGCATCAGGGACCCGGGTTTTATTCCACCCTTGGGTGACTGTCTGTGTTCTCCCCGTGTCTGCATGGGTTTCCTTCGGGTGCTCCGGTTTCGTCCCACAGTCTAAAGAGGTGCAGGGTAGGTGATTGGCCATGCTAAATTGCATGTACAGGGATGTGTAGATTAGGTGCGTTATAGGAGGATGGGTCTGGGTGGGATGCTCTGAGGGTTGGTGTGGACTTGTTGGGCCGAAGGGCCTATTTCCACATTGTAGGGATTCTATGATGATAAGTTCAGAAACGGAAATGAGCTCCAGTGGAGGAAAAACAGTTGCTGATGGTGGGAAAGTAAATCTGGTAAATCAGCAGCAGCAGTGGAAACATCATTTAGACACAATCTGCAGAAACAACAACAAAATAGTAAACGAGGTTAAAGTATAAACATGATTCGAGGCAAAGGAAGTAAGACAAAGAGAGAGATGTGATCAGGGAGGATGCAGGTCTGGAAAAGCAATGGATAGCTATGGATTTGGTTCCATAATAAAGGAGCCTCACCAGCTCCGGAAACATAAAAGAGGAGCGTAGAACTAAAGCTTAAAACTGCAAATGAAAGCTCAATAATTCTAACCTCTGAAACAATTTCACTGTCGTCAATCTTAAAATCTCTGGATGGATCCTGATTCTTGAGAGAAATCAGAAACAATGGAGGCAGAGAAAAATCTCTCAGTCTTCAAATCTTCAAACTCCCTGTAAAAGGATATTATAAAAATCATGGGTGTCAGTAAAAGACAAGAACTTTAGAGGAGACAAGTGCTTCCCTTGGTTTGAGTTTGCATTGTGTAAATCATTCCCTTCCCTTGCCCTGCAAGTAGAGTTTCTGAATTCCCTGCCCATCAATCCAGAACAAAAATGCACATCATGAGCTTTCTGCTTCCTGTGTGAGGATGGTCATGCACACGCTTAGTTTCTGTTCAAATGGCAACCATTAAACCCCCAGGCCTCTCAATGACTTTCTCATTGTAAAAAACAAAAGCATCCCTGGAAATAATGAGCTGGAAAGATGAGGAAGTTAAAGAAATCAGTATGAGCAAAGACAGTGTAAAAATTAAGGGAACTAAATTACAAGAAACCCCCGGGGCTATGACTTCCATTCTAGAATTTTAAAATGTGAGCTGCACAGAGAGTGTCAATCTGCTGGCGATTTACTGGGACACTGACACTCAATGTTCTCTCACCAAGCCATCCACTGGTGTTAGGTGGATAAGAAACAGGCCAACGTATGTAAGTCATTCATTAGGCCAAATCTCTAGTCCTGTGTGCAGGCTGGTCACCTTACAGAAAGTTTGTGATTGTACTCAGTCTCAGTGAAGCCTCCAACAGCGGTCAAAATCCTGGAATTCCCTCCCTAAAGACATTGTCAGTCTACCTACAAAACGTGGACGGCAGCGCTTCATGAAGGCAGCTCACGAACGCCTTCTCAATGGAAACCAGGAGTGGGCAATAAATGCTGATCCAGTTTGTGATGTCTGCATGCCACATGTTGTGTTCAAGTCCCATCTGCCATGGAGGTGTGTCATCACGTCCAAAAAAAAAACTGATTTAAAGGAAATATGTAATTGCATTGGTGAGGGGATGTTTGGCTGGACTGGAAAGTAGCAGCTTGGAACAAGAGTTGTCTAGGCTGAGGTTGTGTCCCCCGAAGCAGAGGAGTGGAAATTAGGTTGAGGTGTAGTCATTGTAACAAGGTCAGCCAGGTGGACCTCACAGAATACGAGTTCCTGGATTGGGGATTTTAATCAGGATCAGTCAGGGAGCCCTGACTTACAGGTGAGAACAGGAGTGTCAGACATCTTGTTCACTCTGAGAGTTCACTCTCCATGTGTAAATAAAGGGTGTCATGAGGTTTCCAAGGTTGTGAGCGTCCTGAATGGAGTGGATAAGAAGGACCTGTCTCCTGCAGCAGAGGGCTCAGTGACTGAGGAAGAACAGAGATAGAAAGGGCTTGATTGAGGGAGGGGGCAGAGCCAGATGCTCACCCATTCAATACTGGTCTCCCTGCTACAGGAATGATGTTGTTGAACTTGCAAGGGTTCAGAAAAGATTTAGGGATGTTGCCAAGGTTGGAGGATTTGAGCCTTAGGGAGAGGCTGATTAGGCTTGGGGTATTTTCCCTGGAGTGTTGGAGGCTGAGGTGTGATGTTATATAGGTTTATAAGTTCATGACAAGCATGGATAGGGTTAATAGCAAAGGTCTTTTCCCCATCATAGGGGAATCCAAAACTACAGGGCAAAGGTTTAAGGTGAGAGGGGAAAGATATAAAAGGGACATATTGGGCAACTTTTTCACACAGCGGGTGGTGCGTGAATGGAATGAGCTGCCAAAGGAAGTGATGGTGGCTGGTACAATTACAACATTTAAAAGGCATCTGGATGGGCACCTGAATAGGAAGGGTTTAGAGGGATACGAGCTAAGTGCTGGTAAATGGGACTATATTAATTTAGGCTATCTTGTCAGCATTGGCAAGTTGGAGTATGGGGTCTGTTTCTGCACTGGATAACTCTGATTGATGTCACAGCAGTGGCTGTTTCCCTGGATAACCTTGACACATCACTGGGAGATTCTGGTGCCTGACTCCGTCTCTAAGATACTGGCCGAAAGCTCACTGCTCCAGGGCCTGTCTCTGCATGTGGGTAAACATGGGGCCTGAGGGACTCACATTTCATGCTCAAGAGCTCCCCTAGAGAGTTTTTAAGCTCCACAGAGGCCTCTCTTCCCCAGTTTCTGTTCCTAACATGTCTCACAATCTCCTTCCGCCAACCACATATCTTCGGTATCACTGATACTGAACATGCGAAGAGCACCACCCAGTCCTGCATCTGCACACTGAGTCATAGAGACATAGACTCATGCAGCACTGAAACAGGCCCTTCGGTTCATAATCCCAAACTAAACTAGGCCTACCTGCCTGCGCTTGGCCCATGCCCTTCCAAACATTTCTCATCCGTGTACTTGTCTAAATGCCTTTTAAACAGCACCCACATCCAGCACTTCCCCTGGAAGTTCAATCCACGCATGAAATATGCCCCCTTGTCTTCCACTCTGTGGAAAAGACACCTGTCATGCACCCTATCTAGACCCCGCATGATTTTATAAACTTCTATAAGGTCACCTCTCAACCTCCGACACTCCAGTGAAAGAAAGTTCCAAGGAGAGACTGGAACACGAACCCTTCATACTGACAACTTAGTGGTAAATCTTTTGTGAACCCTCCCCAACTTAATAATATCCTTCCTGTGACAGGACAACAGAACTGGACATAGCACTCAAGAAGAGGCCTCACCAACATGCTGTAAAATCTCAGCATGACATCTCAACTCCTTTACTCAAAGGTCTGAACAATGAGGGCAAGCATGCTAAATGCCTTCTTAACCACCTTGACTACACGTGATCCAAACTTCAAAGAATAATGTACCTGAACCCCTCAGTTCTCTGTTCTAAAACACTATTCAAAGCCCTACTTTTAATTATGTAAGTCTTGCAGTTCTTTTATCAAAATTTTCAAGATGAGATTGTGGCATATCATAGGGGGAGTAAACAATACGTGGACATAGAGCCCAAAGAGAGAGAAAAACAGTTGGATAGACAATTGTGCAGCGCAAGGTCAGCCTGTGATCTATGGATGACAACTTTCTGAGAATGAATGGCTAATGGGAATTATTAATGGTCGATAATGGATTGTGTGTGGTAGCAACCCATGTGATGACAAGGCCTGATGTGTTGGGGTTGGATAAGGACATAGGAGAAGGTGCTCAAGCCCTAAAATTGTTGAAAAAACCGAAAGAACTGCGGATGCTGTAAATCGGCAACAAAAACAAAGTTGCTGGAAAAGCTGAGCAGGTCTGGCAGCATCTGTGAAGGAAAAGAAAGAGTTAACGTTTCGGGTCCGGTGACCCTTCCTCAGTTCTGAAACTTGGTTTTTGTTCCTAAAATTGTTGAACTGGATTTTGAGTCCAGAAGTGGGCAGAATTCCCAAGTGGAAACTGACATGTTCTTCCCGGTTGCGCTGAGCTTTTTCGTTGGTGCCCCGCCCTCATTCGCTCCTACTGGTTGGATGATGAGTCCCGTCCCTCATCCTCTCCCATTTGTTGCAGGACCAGCCACATTCGCCCCTTGTTTCCTATTGGTCTGGAGCTGCCGTCAATCAACTGTGTTCCGTCGTGGTCTGGAGCATGCTCAATGACTGTCCGCGGTTGCACTCAGACGGCCTCATTGTGTTGATGCATTGTAGAGCCGGAAGAACACAGCAGGTCAGGCAGCATCAGAAGAGTAGGAGAGTTAACTGCCCTACTCTTCTGATGCTGCCTGACTTGCTGTGTTCCTCCAGCTCCACACTGTATCGTCTCTGACTCCAACATCTGCAGTTCTTGCTATGTCTGGCCGCATTGTTTTGTTACCTGGTGAAGGCCCCTCGGAAAGACCGGAAGGGAACGATTGAGCCAGCGGACGGGTCGTCTGGATTCAGAAACACACCGAGCCGAGCAGAAAGTGAATGCCGAATGAAACCTACCTTTACGAGGCTTAATGTGGAGGCAGCTTCTCAGGATGTTGCTCACAGAGAACCTGAATTAACAGTTGCCATTTCCATAGATGCTGGAACACAGCAGGACGCGTGCGCAACTCATGTAGCGGGTACAACACTCCTTAGATAACAAGGTGTAGAGCTGGATGAACACAGCAGGCCAAGCAGCATCAGAGGAGCAGGAAGGCTGACGTTTCGGGCCGAGACCCTTCTTCAGAAAAAGATTTTCCTTTTTGGCTTGTCCTGCTGTGTTCATCCAACTCTACACCTTGTCATCTCAGATTCTCTAGCATCTGCAGTTCCTACCATCTCTGTCCAACACTCCTTGTTCACTCCCATTTGTTGGCGTACCAGCCCCGCCCCTCGTTCACTCTCATTGGCTCAGAGACGGCAGCGAGTGAGGAGCAATGGAGCGGGCGGGGGAGAGGGGAGGTTGGATCTGATTTGATTTATTATTGTCACATGTACCGAGATACAGTGAAAAATATTGTTTTTGTGTGCTAGCCAGACAAATCCTACCTTACATAAGTTCATTAAAGTAATAGATCACAATGCAGAATATATTATTACAGCTGCAGAGCAAGATCAACTCTAAAATATGAAGGGTCCACTCATTAGTTTAATAACAGCAGGGAAGAAGCTGTTCTTGAATCTGTTGTTACATGTTTTCAAATATTTTATCTTCTGCCTGATGGAAGAGAGTTTAACTGGAGTTGGGGGGGTCAATGATTATATTGGCTACTTTCCCGAGGCAATGGGAAATGTAGATAGAGTCAATGGAAGGAAGGCTGGTTTTTGTGATGTTCTGGGCTGTGTTCACAACTCTGAAACCTCTGGAGTAGGTCTCAGACCATGGATGGGAAGCTCACAGTCCCCTGATAATACTGATTCTGCGGCTGTGAGGTTTTACGCCAGAATTAAGGGCTTGGTTTACAACCACAGTCTTTATGCGGGGCAAAGGGAAGAGATGAACTTGACTATTATATCATGCTGGGCAATGGGCAGAGGGGTGTGTATTTCACAAGTTGAGTAGTGTATGTAGTTCTGGTCACCTCATTTCACAGAAGAGATGGAATTACACAAGGAGGATACAAAGGAGAGTGATAAGCGTGTTTATCAGGAATGTTCTCCTGGAAGAAGGCAGCAGAATGGTGATGCTGATTGGCTGACTTGGGGAAGACTTGCATAAGTCCAGTCACTGCTTCCAGGGGTGTTTTGCTGAGGAGCAAATTGTTGTCCAATTGCAGCTCCTCACAGACTGCATGGACAAGTTGGGGCAGCAATTGGATGCACTTAGGAGCACGAGGGTGGTGGAAAGCATCATAGATAGTACTTTTAGAGATGTAGTGACACCCAAGGAGCAGACAGATGAATGGGTGACAGCTAGAGGGGCAGGGAGCCAGTGCAGGAATCCCCTGTGGTCATCTCCCCCTTTAACAAGTATACCATTTTGGATACTGTTGGGGAGAATGACCTATCAGGAGATAATAGCAGCAGTAGCCAGACTGGTTGCACCACGGTTGGCTTTTTTCTTAAGAAGGGAAGGACAAAGAGCAATAAAGCAATAGTTATAGGGGACTCTATAGTTAAGGGTACTGATAGGCACTTCTATGGACGCAAAAGAGACTCCAGGACTCACTGAGGATGAATGGTCGGTCCTCAGGAAAGGACTCACCTTCATTCCCCTGCACCCACACATCAATGAATTCTGTTCACGTTTGGCCGTCTCTTTAACCGCGTGCCTAAACCTCCCTGCACGGACCCCTTCTCCTGCCTCCAACACACCCCATCCTCCTGGATGCCACCCCAAGGCCTCCGACCATCCCTCGACTCTTCATCTCCAACTGCCGTCACGACATCGATCACCTCAACCCCTCCACCCTTCTCACTCACTCCAATCTCTCCCCCACGGAACGTGCAGCCCTCCACTCCAACCTAAACATCATTATTAAACCCGCATAAGGGAAGCGCAATAGTGGTATGGCGCACTGACATTTACATAGCCGATGCCGGACGCCAACTTTCTGACACCTCCTACTGTCCCCTCGATCATGACCCCACTCCAGAGCACCAAAACGTCATCTCTGAAACCGTCCACAACCCCATCAGGTGACCTCCCATCCACAGCCTCCAACCTCATTGCTCCCCAATCTCAGTCCACCAATTTCTGTCTCCTTCCCAAAATTCACAAACCTGATTGTCCCAGCTGACCCATTGCCTCTGCCTGCTCCTGCCCCACTGAACTTCACTCCACTTACCTTCACTCTGTTTTCTTCCCCCAGTCCTGGAACTCTCCACCTATGTCCACGACAACACCCATGCCCTCCACCTCCTCCAAGACTTTCAATTGCCTGGCCCCCAACACCTCATCTTCACTATGGATATCCAATCCCTGTACACTTGTATCCCCCATGTGGAGGCCTAAAATCCCTCCGCTTCTTCCTCTCCCGCAGGTCCAACCAATCCCTCTCCACCAACACCCTCATTTGCTCAACCAAACTCGTTCTTACCCTTAACAACTTCTCCTTTAACTCCTCCCACTTCCTACAGACTAAGGGGGTGGCCGTGGGTACCCGCATGGGCCCAAGCTATCCCTGCCTCTTCATAGGATACGTGGAACAGCCCCTCTTCTGCTGTTACACTGGCACTATCCTCTACCTCTTCCTCCGCTACATTGATGACCGTATCTGTGTTGCATCATGCTCCCACGAGGAGCTTGAACAGTTCATCAACTTTACTAACACTTTTCGCCCCAACCTCCAATTCACCTGGACCATCTCTGATACCTCTGTCTCCTTCCTGGGTCTGTCCATCTCCATTAGTGGCGACCACCTTGAAACAGACTTCTATTTCAAGCCCACTGACTCCCTCAGCTACTTAGACTACACCTCCTTTCACCCACCTGCCTGCAAGAATGCACTCCCCTCATCCAAATTCCTCTGCCTCTGCTGCATGTGCTCCCAAGATGGGGCGTTCCATGCCCGCACATCCCAGATGTCCTCCTATTTTCAAAGACCACAACTCCCCCACCCACACCGCCGGTGTTCGAAAATGCCCTCAACCGCATCGCTCACGTTTGTCACACCTCTGCCCTCACATCCTCTCCCCCCAACAAAAACAAAGACAGAATCCTCACATATCACCCCACCAACCTCCACATCCAACATATCATTCTCCGCCACTTCTGCCACTGACAATCCGACCCCACAACCGAAGATATATTTCCCTCCCCACCCCTATCTGCCTTTCGTAGGGACAGCTCTCTCTGCGACCCCCTCATCCGCTCCACACTCCCCACTAACCCCACCACCCCGGCACCTTTCCCTTCAACCGCTGGAAGTGCTACACCTGCCCCTACACCAACCCCCTCACCTCCATTCAAGGCACAAAATAGACCTTCTGTCAATGTGGTCTGCTGCTCCTGATGTTGTCTCCTCTGCATCAGTGAGACCAATCGAAGGCTGAGAGACCATTTTGTAGGGCATCTATGTTCTGTTTGCGACAAACAACAACACCTTCCAGTTGCAAACCATTTTAACTCCCCCTCCTACTCCCTGGGTGAACATGTCCATCCTGGGCTTACTCCAGTGTCACAATGATGCCACCTGCAAACTGGAGGATCAACACCTCATATTCCGCCTTGTGAGCCTACGCCCAATGGCCTAAACATGGCTTTTACCAGTTTCAAAATCTCCACATCCCTGGCCTTATCACATGACCAACCCTCCCTTTCTTTCCCACCTCCTTGACTTGACACAACCTGCTCCTCTCTCTTTCCACTTATCCTCCCCTCCCACCTCACTGACCAATCCCAATTACTCCCACCTGCATTCACCTATCACCATCCCACCTATCTTCCCCTGTCCCACCCCTCCTTCTCTATTTATTTCTGAGCTCCCTTCCCCCTTCCCATTTTTGAAGAAGCATCCCGACCTGAAATGTCAACTTTCCTGTTCCTCTGATGCAGCCTGGCCTGCTGTGTTCCTCCAGCTCCACAATGTGATATCTCTGACTCCAACATTGGCAGTCCTTACTGTCTCCAGGATGGTATGGTGCCAGAGGCCAGGATGTCTCTGAATGGGCAGAAAGCATTCTGAAGGAAGAGGGTGAACAGCCAGAGGTTGTGGTACATATTGGTACGAACGACACAGGTAGGATGCGTGACGAGGTCCTGCAACAGCAGTTCTGGGAGTTAGGTAGAATGTTAAAAAGCACTGGGGAGAAGCCATTCACCTGCTCTAATTGTGGGAAACGATTGACCCAGTCTTCCAACCTGCTCACACACCAGTGAGTTCATATTGGAGAGATACCAATCACTTACTCTCTGTATGGGAAGGGAATGACTTCATCATTCACTCTCTGGATGCACCAGCAAGTTCACATTGGGGAGAAACTGTTCAGCTGCTCCCAGTGTGGGAAGAGATTCACTCTGTCATCCTCCCTGCTGAGACACCAGCAAGTTCATACTGGAGAGAAAACATCCACTTGCTGTGTGTGTGGGAAGGGATTCAGTCTGGCACCCAACCTGGTCACACACCAGTAAGTTCACACTGGAGGGAGACTATTCACTTCTCCGATTGTCGGATAGCAATTACTTAATCATCCAACCTGCTGAGACCAGTGAATTCACAAATAAACACAGTTGAAGGATGTTTTCTCTTATTCATACCAAGGAATGAACAGTCGTCTTTGGCAGTTAAAATGTTAATAAAATTGTATATTTTGTAAATGATCATAACATCATCGTACGTGCATGCATTCACACTGGGTAGAGACTGTACATCTGTGATCTGAAATAACATCTAGAACTGTTGGACAAAAATAGTAGATCTGGAAGTCTGTATTGAACACTCTTCTGAAGAAGAGTAATTGGATTTGAAACATTAACTGTTTCTCCAAGACACTGCCAGATGTGCTGAGTTTCACCAGCACTTTGTTTTTATAAGCACAGTGTAAAACTCTTGTTTTTTGCTAGGGATTGACTTTACCAGTGAGTTAAAGTCTTCTGGATTTCTGTGTTTCAACAATAACCTGATTTAGTAGAGATTTAATTTTAAAAAAAATCAAATCATGGAAAACAAGAAAGAACAAACCTGGGGCATAGGTCCCACATCATTAGAAAGTCATAAATTAATGTAGGCACATTCAGGTGAGACTGTTTCAGAAAGAACACTTCCCATCACCAACACCAACCCAATTGCACCCCCTCATGACCAATCAATGTGTGCTATGTGTGGTTCTTCAATTATGAAATTTAATGTTTTGTCAACCTGCCCCATGGGTCATGCGTTTGGTGAAGTATAATTTCTAGCTCAGCTTGGTTTGCCAAACACTATTTTATCTTTACCAATGTGGGGGAAACTTAAACCTGCAGGTTCACTTGCAGTTTGGAACAGATCAGTTTTACACTAATCACTGATTTGAAGCATATTTCCAGCATTCCCTATTGTTCTTCATCTGACTTTAAACCCAATTGCAAATGAGATTCTGTTCCATGTCTAGGAGCTCTGAACCATGGAAGATGGTGGCTGGGACACATTTCTAACACACCGCAGGAGTAACCCACACTGGAGCTTTGCTGTCCGTGAAGAGAGACAAAAAAAGACCAAAGTGCTATTTGTCCCCCTCAGTGTGACCTGAAGGATGTGTCCAGACTGAAGTTCCATTGCCACTGTCTGATCCTTCCCTGAGGTTGTCCTTCCTGACCTCCAGATGATATTAAATACTCAGGTGAGAAATACAACAATCTGCAATGATGTGTTTGAAGCAAAGCTGATTTATTTGACATTTCTCCAGAATATTCAACTCCGGTCCAATGCAAGAGGTTTTTAACATCATCAAAACAAGCTCCAATGGCCAGAATAAAAACAGCTGAAAATTACACCAGAGATTGAGGCTACTTGGCCCACCATATTTTTGTGGTTGAAATAGAACTATACAGGCTGATCCCATTCGACAGATCTTAGTCTATATCCCTTTATGTTCCCCTTTTCAAACATTTCCATGTTAGTTTTTTGAAAATATGATGTGGGTTTGTGCTTCTACCACCCGATCACACAGTGAGTTACAGCTCACCACCATCCCTGGGTGAAATTATTTCTCCCCTCTCCCTCTTTCCACGAATTACTTTAAATCTAAAAGTGCCACTTACAGACCTCTCTGATAATGAATACCTCCTTCCTATCCAACCTATCTGGACTCCTCATTATCTTGTCACTTCAATTAAATCTCACCTCAGTCTCCTCTGTTCCACAGAAAACAACCCCAGCCTATCCAATCTTTCCTCGGAGTTAAAATTCTGCAATCCTGGAAATACCTTAATCAATCTCCTCTGTATCGTCTGTGGTGTGATCACATCTATCATGAAATGTGGGAACCAGAACTGAGTGTAGAACTTCAGCTGTGGTCAAATGTGTGTTCTTGTCATTCACAAGAATTGTGTCCCTGGTGTCACAGGTAGTCAGGTGATGAAGAAGGCATTTGGCATGCTTGGCTTCATTGGTTAGAGCATGGACTACAGTGGTTGGGACGTCATGCTACAGCTGTACAGGACATTGGTGAGGCCACTTTTGGAGTACTGCATGCAATTATGGTCACCCTGTTATAGAAAGAATGTTATTAAACTGGAAAGGATGCAAAAACGTTTTATCAGGATATTACCACAACTGGAAGGTTTGAGCTATAAGGAAAGGCTGGATAGAATCATAGAACCCCTATAGTGTGGAAACAGGCCATTTGGTCCAACATGTCCACACCGATCCATCTCCATCCCCATTCCCTTAGCCTTTTCATTGTAACAGCACATTTCCAATGGCTAACACACCTAACCGACACACCCCTGAATGCTATGGGCGATTTAGCAGGCTGATTCACCTAGCTTGCACATCTTTGGACTGTGGGACGAAAAAGAAGCATCGGGCAGAAACCCACGCAGATATAGAGAGAATGTGCAAACTCCACACAGACAGTTACTCAAGAGTGGAATTGAACCCCAGTCCCTGGTGCTGTGAGGTATCAGTACTAATCGCTGAGCCACTGTGCTGCCCTAGTTGAAGGAAACAAGTCTGTTAACTGAAGGTGATAAAGGATCTCCTATGTATGTTCAAATCAGCAACAGTTTTTTTTTAAAAAAATCATTTGTCGAATGCTGGTGTCACTGGCTAGCCAGCATTTATTACCTGGCCCTAGCTGCCCTGGAGAAAGTGCTGCTGAGCTGCCTTTTTGAACTGCTGTAGCCACCTGCTGTGGTTGACCCACAATGTCCCCTAAGGAGGGAATTCCAGGATTGTGACGCAGTGACGCTGAAGAAACAACAATAGATTTCCAAGTGGCTTGGAGGGGAACTTGCAGATGGTGGTGTTCCCATGTATCTGTTGCCCTTGTCCTTCTACATGGAAGTGGTCTTAGGTTTGGAAGATGCAGTCTGAGGATCTTTGAATTTCCGCAGTAGATCTTGCAGACAGTACACACTGCTGCTACTGAGCGTCGGCAGTGGAGGGAGTGGATGCATGTGGCTGTAGTGCCAATCAAGCGGCTACTTTGTCGTGGATGGTGTCAGGCTTCTTGAGTGTTAGAACTGCACTCATACAGGCAAGTGGGGAGTATTCTATCACGCTTCTGATTTGTGCCTTGTAGATGATGGACAAGCTTTGGGGAGTCAGGAAGTGAGTTAGTCACCATGGTATTCCTAGCCTATATCCTGCACTTGTAGCCACTGAGTTTATGTAGCAAATCCAGTTGAGTTTCTGGTCAGTGATAACCCCAGGATATTGATATTGGGGGAATTCACTGATGGTAACGCCATTGAATGTCAAGGGGTGGTGGTTAAATTGTCTCTTCTTGTTGATAGTCTTAGCCTTGAATTTGTGTGGCACGATTGTTACAAGATGACTGGGTGTGGGGTGTTTGTTTGTTTGGACTGGTAAACCTGGTGGTAATGAAGGAATGGGGAACCGTTTCACCAAGAAATGAACTGAAGCTAGGGTGTGGTCAGGTGATGTTACTGACCTGTAAATGGTGGGCATGGATATTGGGTAAATATGTGGCTGAAGCTCATATGGCACTGGAGTTTTGAACAGTCTGATTCAGACAGTTGCCAAGGAGTCCTAATGGGTATGGAAGAGAGTAGACATCAGCTTCAGTCTTCCCAATATTTAAATGGTGAAAATTTCTGTTCATCAGTACTAGATATCAGACAAGTCATGCTTGTCAGTGATTTGGAGGGCAAATTGAGCTGCTGTTATTCATGGTCCTGCTAAGTAGTGCTATTTGAGGACTAGGGACATTTTACAAATTTTCTGGGAATAATGTATAAAATCCTTCTTCATTATCTTTTTCCTCATCCGCCTGTCTCCAACAGAGGCCAGAGTCTTGTGTTGGTCTAGTTTGGGTCGCAGGTTCCTTTCCCAGAATGACATGACTGAAGCAGTTGGGTTTTGGGGGCAATCTAGCTGCTTTCACGATCAGATTTTCCTCCTGCTGACCCCAGAAATGTGTGAATTCATTTTGTTCAATTTCACAATCTGCCTTTGTGTTTTTGTGGTTCTGTCTCACTCTCTGTTTTTTCTGTTTCAAATAAATTTCACAGGCTATTGGATGAGAAAGATTCACAGTTCAGAAACTGAAACCCAGGATCACATCATAATTTGATGGTGTCGCCTCATTTATGGAAACCCCAATATTATTGGATTTCGAAAATAGAAACTAGAAACACCAGTCACGGTAGAGACAACCCATACACGTACTGTATATGTAGACTAGCCTTCAGCCAGCCATCTGATGTGTCAGAACATAAGTGCAGTCACCACTGGAATAAACAGTGGACTTGTGGGGAGTTTCAGAAGGGATTCAATTACCCATCTGTGCAGGGACAACATTGGTGAAGTCGCACTGGGAGAGGCCTATCAACTGCCCAGAATGTGTGAAGTGAGTTATTCCATAACTGCCCTACTGAGACACCAGTGGATCACAGTCAGGAGAAGCCATTTACGTGCTCTGACTGTGGGCAGCGGTTCAGACAGTCATACCACATGATGTTACACCAAAGAGTTCACGCTCATGTGAGATCATTCAGGTGATCTCCCTGTGATACTGGATTAAAGTGATCATTTGCCCTCACTATGCGCCAGCAAATCCATGCTGAGAGAAGACTGTTCTCGTGCTCATCCAAGCTGCTGAAATACCAGTGAGTTCACAGTGGGAAGAGACTATTCACCAGCTCTTTGTGTGGGAAATGATTTACTCAGGCATCTAACATGCTGCCATAGCAGTGCATTCACTCTAGGTAGTGACCATTCCCCTGCTCAGAGTGTGGGAAGGGATTCATTTGTTCATCCGATCTGATAACACACCAACAAATTCACACTGATAAAAGACCCTCTAATTGCTATGGGAAATGCCACAAAAGTCCCCAGGAACTGACGTACCATTAGCATGTTTATGTTGTTGAGAGAAGCCATTCAAGTATATTCACTGCGGAATAGGCTTCAGGCAATTATCTCAACTGAATATGCACCAACACACTTACACTTCAGAGAGACTTTTCACCTGGCTTCAATGTGGGAAGGGAATCACTCAGTGCGACTATCCAATCTGCTGATACGCTAGTGACCTCATTTTGGGCAAACACCATACATTTGCTTCAAATGTGGGTAGGGAATCTGTTAGTCCTTACACCTAGTGAAATACCAGTGAGCTCACAAGTGACAATAGTGAATGCATTTTTTTCTGATAATCACACCCAGCACTGAACCATGTACCTTGGGGTCTGTTTGTACTTATGTTGACAAGTGCCAGCTCAGTCATTTGTAGCAATATTCTGGATAAAATTCAATTAAAATACCTCTATGATAAAAAGTCGTCTTTTTAATATCTCTAACATAAGGGTTATCCTTCCGAGGGTTTTCCCTTGTCTCCTCCATCCAAAAAGTAGCTCTGCAACCACCCTCCCCTCTAATGACTTACTGGACCAAACTGTCTCAGAAGTTCCTCCTTAAGTGAACCTTGAATCCATATTTCTCTTATGTCTGTTTCTTATCTCCTGTCATCCCTGTCAAAGCTCATCTCCTCCATGATACAGCTTTTGTTTTATGGAACTTTCTCAAACTAAATTGTTGACCACCCAACCTCAAAGTGTTCATTGACCCTTTGAGCAGTTATTTCTCTTCAGTTATCATCCTTCTCTCCCTCCAATTTGGCATCATCAAACACTCCCTTCACAATAACCTCTACCACTTGCTCCTTCTCCAACTTCCCATTCCTCTCCCATAAGTCCTCAAACACTTAGTCACATCCAAAACCTGCGCCTTTGTCTTTTCCTCAAATTCCACTTTGGAAAAAGTGATTGGAATCTGTCCAATTACTTTGCTGCCCCTGCTACGGTACAGGCTAAACAAAAGAAAACTAGCTTTTCTCATTCATCCCAGGCTTTGTCAAGGCCTATGAATGCTATAAGCCATGTAAACGTTCCCTCTATAAATTCTTGACACACAGAATCTGCGGAATCTAACAAGATGGAAAAGCTCTTTTCTTTTCATCATAGATGGGGATCTGACTAATTGTTTGTCATTTTTTTTCCTATTTGCTACACGGAAATGGTAGGCTGGTATTCCTATTATCATACAACTTGCTGGGAACACTAGCAACGCAGAGACTTACAAGTACACAATTTTAACATTGCATTGCAGGTTCCAATCCAGTGTGTGAGACAACAGAGCATTTAAGAACTTCAGACTTCTCTAACTAAAATGACGTTAGGGATACGTGTGTGTGCTGAATATCTTTACATAACCGCCCTGATTTCAATTGGTTTGTGGCCGTGGTCACAATGAACAAAAACTAATGAACGGTTTACGTTCTGTTAAGAGGCCCTTTACCCAGCGCTCCCCGCGGCTGTGAATGTCCTCTATCTGTACGACACGACGGACCTCTGCGCATGAGCAATGTGCCCTGCGTTGTGAGCATAGGCAGCAGTGCGATGGTAATGGCGCAGACGAAGGTTGTGGCTGACAGTCGGTGAAAGGCGCCGAGGGGAGTGGAAGGGCGGATTATAACTGCGGTTTGAGGAGAGAGGGTTTATTAGCTCCTCGCGTAAACTGCAAATGCCGTCAGTGGTGAACGGTGCGCAGGCGCAATGTCCCCATTGAGGAATAGGCGGGGCAGGTGGGGCCCACGTGACCAGGAGGGACAATGATTGACACATTGGGAGATAGAAGGAACTGCTGATGCTGGAATCTGAGGTAACAAGGTG
This sequence comes from Ginglymostoma cirratum, assembly GCA_024137785.1. NCBI lineage: Eukaryota > Metazoa > Chordata > Chondrichthyes > Orectolobiformes > Ginglymostomatidae > Ginglymostoma > Ginglymostoma cirratum. The sequence goes on along the minus strand of JAHRHZ010000115.1, from coordinate 290,530 downwards.
TGGAGATGGAGGAACACAGCGGGCCAGGCAGCATCAAAGGAGGAGGAAAGCTGACATTTCGGGTCGGGACCCTTCTTCAGAAAAATGACGCATCGGTTTGTTTCTCAGTCCGTAGACAGGAGCTGGGTAACTGAAGACAGGCAGAGGGAGGGAGAAAACCGGGAGCGGGAGAGGAAAGAGAGACCGTTCATGTGCATTGGAGTGCGGGAAAGAATTTGATCATTCGTAGAATCTGGTGGTTCGCGCTGGGGAGAGGCCCATTACCTGCACTGAGTGTGGGAAAGGTTTCACTCAGTCAGACGCAAGTTCACAGGTAACTGCAGGGATTGGATTGTGTTGTTAATGATAATGAGGACCGAGCCCCTTTCATTCTGACAGTTCGTGTTTGTTTCTATTATTATTAATAATCCCTGTAACTGGATTGGAGTTTAATATTGGAACTATCACTTATTGTATTCTTGCGACGACAGAGTCCTTTTAAGAACCACTGTCCGTGATCTTTCTCCATAATTCAGGGACAACAATATTCTTAACATTAACTTCAAGCCTAAATTTTAATTTGGTACAAATTCTATAATTCAGTGTATGAAAGGTTCCACTGATTAACATCTCCAATGAGAAGGTGCTGATGAATCCTTGCTGACAGTTCTCACTGACCTGTACATTCCACACAGCACCCTGTCCATTATCCACCAGGAGAAGGGGATTAGGAATTGGTGGAGAATCTCGAATCTCCAAATGTTTCCCTCTGTCTAGTAGAGAAATCTCCTCAGCACAGGAATGGAGTCAAATCCAATCTGTGTAACACGCTATAAATAATCACCATCTAATAACCCTGTAAAACGTTCAGAAATGATTTGAATTTTATTAAATAGTTCCCACTTGTTTTCTCTTATGAAGAAAGCTTCAGTCGCAGCTTGCTGGCTGACAGGCCTATTATCTCTATTCAGGACATGTCTCTAACACAGACCCTGAAACAAAACATTTCAAACCCTGATACGACGGGTTTACATATGGGTCAGGACATCCAGCTGTCTGTGTAAAGGTGCAAACTGCTGTTTAGAGGAAAGGAATCACTTTGGACAGGAAAGCGATTTCAAAGTGATCCAGACTGGGTCCAGGTGTACCCCTATCTTCTGGTTCACACCAGCAAGCTATTCAGAGGAGATGCTGCCAACAGCCAGAGAGACCAGCAGCCCCTCCCACATCATCCACCGGTTTGTCCTCTGGGATTGGTAAACCACTCTGATCAGTTATGGAACATACACTTATTGTGTCTTTTTAGCTGATGACTCAGGTTTAAACTGTTACTTCTCAAAAAACTACTCTAAAGTCACGAGAGCTTGAACTCATTTCAATAATATGTGACTCCTGGACCTAAATCCTACAAATGGTGTTCAAAGTGAGGTCACAGTGGTTGAGGTCACAGTCTTCATAAAACAATAGGTTTGTTTCTACACAAATAGACAAGTTCTGAAATAAGGTCTGGAATATTATACAATGCAACTGATAGTCTAACTGAGAAAACAGGCATGTTGAGGCTGAGAGATATCCTGGCAATTAAATCAGATTGTGACAAGGATTACAAATGTTTTCCTTTAGCTTTCTAAATACAATGAAAAAGCAAGTGTAATCTGAACTATTTTTGAGAACTGTATATTGTGGATCCATCCAAGATCAGGATAGTTTCGGTCTGGTCATGTGTAATGAGGCAGGTTTTATAAATGATCTCTGGAAAAGGTCCACTAGAAAACTGTGACCGTAACATGGTAGGATTTGGCATTCGGCTTGAGAGGAAGAAATTGGAGTCAGATACAATGGCACTAAACTTAAGGTATTTACAAAGGTATGAGGACAGAGTTGTCTGGAGTATATTGGGAAAGGAGTTTGGCAGAAAAGACAGTTGCTGGACAACGGCAGAAACCATGACTCACAATAAAGAAACATCCTGGTGATGAAGGAGGATTCTACGAAGAGAATTAAACGACCACGATTACTGTGGCAAATTAAGGAGAGTATCAAATCGACCAAAAAAAAGTACAATGTGGCAAGGATGAGTGTTGAGCCAGAGGATTGGAAAAGTTCTAAAAGCCACCAAAAGATGTCTAAGTAAAAAGCACAAAGAACGACAAAATAAACTTTGAAGACAAGTTACAATGAAATTGAAAAGTAAGAAGCATTAAATGCATAAAAAGGAAGAGAGGAGTCAAAGCAAACATAATGTTTTATTGATTTGGATGGCTATCTTTGTCCTTTCACCGTGACTGGGTAAAAATCCCGGAACTCTTTACCCAACAGCATCGGTGTCTTTTTTTTATTCGTCACTGGGATGTAAACATCACTGGCTGGGCAAACCTTTAATGTCCATTCCTGTTTGCCCCTTGAGAAGGTGATGGCGAGCTTCCTTCTTCAACTCCTGCAGTCCATGGAGTGCAGGGACACTCCCAGTGAATCATAGAATCCCTACAGTACAGATAGAGGCCGATTGAGTCTGCACCAACCCTCCAAAGAGCATCCCACTCTAGCGCCATAACCCTACATTCACCGTAGTTAACCCAAGTAACTTGCACATCTCTGGGCACTACGGATAACTTAGCATGGCCAATCCACGGAACCCGAACGGCTTTGGACAGTGGGAAGAAACCAGAGCCCCCAGCGGAAACCCACATGTGAACTCCACAGAGACAGTCTCCTGTGGCTAGAATCAAACCCGGCTCCCTGGAGCTGTGAGGCAGTAATGCTAATCACTATGCAACTTGAAGTTGGAGAGGAATTACAGGATTTTGACCCAATGACATTGAAGGAAAGATTATGGACAGAAAGTGCCAGACTGCGTGAGTTTGGGGGTCAGACTGAGGTCACAGAGGGGATTGTAGGGAAAGTTCAGGGTGAGAGACGGTATGTTTCGGGGATGGAGGTGGCGGGGTTTGGGGGGCAGGGAGATTGCTGCTGTAAGAGCTGAGACGGGGTGAATGTGACAGAGAGAGGGTCTCATTGATGCTGGGACTGGAGTGAGGCCAGAGCACAGGAGACACTGGGAGAAGTGTCGGGCTGGTGGCCGATCCTGTGGGAGGGATGGGAGGCCAGTATTTGAAAGCCTGATGCTGGGGAGTAGGGAGAGAGATCAAAAACACAAATAATGAATGGATTTGGAGAAGGAATGAAAAGCATCAATCACAGGTTAAAACATACTCATGGCAAGCGGTTTAGTTCCAAATAAAAAATAAATCACCAAATTGCTGCAAATATATTCCTATTTGAAGTCCTCGCAGTGAAATTAGATTCTTTTTACAATTTGAGGAATTGTATGTTGCAGGTCTCCATGTTTAATTAAATGATGAATCCGACACTGATAATAACTAATGCCTGCATTTTCGTCGTGTCCAGGGATGTTTCTATTTGGAGTGGGGTAGAGCGGGCTACCCTCTGAGTAACGTGGAGTTTGTGTTTGTGGTTTTCCCGAAGCTATCACTCGACCAGATGAAGAGACAAGTAACAACAGCTCAATGTGCTTTCAGAGAGGGCAAGGGGCTGGGAATCACAATTTCTCCAATTTACAGACATCCCCTGACTCATCACCATTTTCCCATATACAGATGTTCCCCATCCCATCGCCATCTTCCCTATTTACAGATGTTCCCTGTCCCATCACTATTCTCCCCCATTGTCATAGCCTGTCTGAAATAACCAGGGTGTCCTGCTGGAACTATGTAATTCACTGCTGGAGTTTGTGTACAGTACTGGCCATCACATTTACGAAAGGACATAATTGCTAGCTAGAGTACAGAGGAGTTTGACAGGTTTTTTGTCGCTAGGGTTTGCAAATTGCAGCAAAAGGTTTGATTGTCTGGGGTTGAACTCTAGAATAGAGGGAGCTGCGGGGTAAAATTAATTGAGTTGTGCAAAATATTAAGTCACTTTGATTGAACAGACAGGGAAGACCTGTTTACTCTTGTGGAGAGATCAATTCCAGGGGCTACAGATTTAAGTCGATTGTTGGAGGGTTTAGAGGGGACATGAAGAGAAATATTCATATCCAGAGGGTGGTGTGTGTCTGGAACTCGCCGCCCAGTTTGATGGTTGAGTCAGAAACCTGCAACTCACTGAATGGGAATCTGGAGTTGCTCCTGAAAACTGTAACCTGCAAAAGGCAACAGACCGGGTGCTGGTTAATGATATTAGAGTAGGCAGCTAGTTCGTTCAGCAAGCGCGCACACAATGGGGCTGAATGGCCTGTTTGTGTGCAGTAAACTTCTGATGGTTCTATCGAGAGAAAATAGAGAAAGATGCGACACCATAACTCAGTCAAGGAAATATCTAGGAAACAGTTTGGCACAGTGGGCAACTGGAAGGCAGGGGTCAGCTGATTGGATTGTCTTAATCTTAGTGACAAAGAAGTTCCATCAGCTCCTCGCATTTAGTAGGAAAATACTTCAAATTAGACCTTAAAAAGAAAAGCTAAAAGAACTGCGGATGCTGTAAATCAGGAACAAAAACAAAAGTGCTGGAAAAGCTCAGCAGGTCTGGCAGCGTCTGTAAAGAGAAAAATCAGCGATAACGTTTCGGGTCCGGTGAGTTCTGAGGAAGGGTCACGGGACCCGAAATGTTAACTCTGATTTTTTTCTTCACAGGCGCTGCCACACCTGCTGATCTTTTCCAGCAACTTCTGTTTTTGCTCTAGATCTTAAAAAAGACTCTGGTTTAACAACAGATTGATTTATTTGACTTTACCCAGTGTATTAATACCAACAGCTTGGCTGGAGGTAGTTAACATCAGCAGAAACAGGCCCCAGTCGATATAATTCAGTCCTCAGTGAAATAAACAGCAAAATGGAATGTTGCAGTTACTGGTGAACTCGCTGGTGTTTCACCTGCGTAAATAAAGTCTTGAATGCTTTCTTACATTGAGAGCAGGGGAATTGCCTTTCACCGTGTGATCTCGGTGATGTGACTTCAGGGTGGATGAGTAAGTGAACGCCTTCCCACAATCAGAGTAGGCGAATGGTTTCTTCCCACTGTGAATGCGCTGGTGTGACAGCAGAAGGGCTGAATGAATGAATCCTTTCCCACACTCAGGACAGGAGAATTGCTTATCTCCATAGTGAAATCGATGGTGTCGCAACAGGTTGGATGAATGAGTGAATTCTTTCCCATACTTGGGGCAGAATAACAACCTCTCCTCTGTGTGCCTGCGCTGATGAGTTTCCAGGTCAGAGGGGATTTGAACCCCTCCTCATATTCTCCACATTTCCCAGGTTTATCTCCACTGTGAACAGTGTTTTTTCTTTCCATATTAAACATCCAACCATATGGAAGTTATGATAAATTGTGTCAGACCCCGATGTGATGTATTGTTTTAGTTTTCTGTTTGCAAATCATCTCCTTCGAATTTCCTGTAAAATTGATTTAAAACAGGAGAAAATGGAATGAGAGAGAACCAACAAAAAAAAACAAAGGCAGATTTTGAACTAGAGCTGAACGAATCTAGTCATTGTTGCAGCCAACAGGAGGTAAAAGTGACATAAAAGCTTCGTGATTGTATAAATAAACAGAGTTCCTGATGTCTTTCAGGAAAGGGAGCTGCCACCCATCTGACCAATAGCAGAGTCTGGCCTGTCTGGGAGGAAAGATGAAGAGAGGGAGAGAGAAAGAGAGAGAGAAGCTGTTCAAGCCAAACTGTTGTTCAAGAACATCAAATGTCATTTTGTATACTAGGGAGTTTCTCTCATCAGTGTCATTCAAATCCAAGGATAATGTGTGTGCAAAATTGATTGATAGCATCTTCAGCAGTACTTGTCCTTCAAACAAAATCCTGTTATTTCATATGGACAGCGTCAATTTATCAACCTGAACTCCTTTAGAATCTCTTTACCTTTAATCGTTTCACGTTGGGCATTGCATGGCCTGACTGGATTCCAAAGTGTTTGGAGCTAACCCCAGCACCTTTAGCTCCATCGCCACTCCAGCTCAAATTGATGAAACAAAGACTTTCAAGAGAAAATTGCATGAGCTCCTACAGCAAAACATAACTTACTGAAGTATGACGAGAAGGCAGGGAATAGGGATAATCGGATTCGCACGTGCAGAAAAGCAGCACGGGCGTGGCAGGCGAAAGGAACGACTATAGTACAGAAGGCGGTCAACAACGTTTGGAATACTGCGTGCAACTCTGGTCTACCTGCTGTAGGAAGGATGCCGTGAAACTTGAAGGGGTTCAGAAAAGATTTACAGGGATATTGCCAGGTTTGGAGGGTTCGAGCTATAGGGAGAGGCTGAAGAGGCTTGAGCTATTTTCCTTGGAGCGTTGGAGGCTGAGGGTGAACTTATAAAGGCTTATAAAATCATGAGGGACATGGATAGGCTAAGTAGGCACTGTCTTTTCCCCGGGGCTAGAGAGTCCGAAACTAGAGGACATAGGTTTAAGGTGGAGGAGAACGATTTAAAAGGGACCTAAGGGGCAATTTTTTTAATGCAAATGGTGGTGTGTATATGGAATGAGCTACCAGAGGAGTGGTGCAGGCTGGTACAGTTAAAACATTTCAAAGGCATCTTGATGGGTAGATGACGAGGAAGGGTTTAGAGGGATGTGGGTGAAATGCTGGCAAATAGGATTAGATACATTTAGGTTATCTGGTCGGCATAGACGAATTGGGCCAAAGGGTCTGTTTCCATGTTGTTCAGCTCTATGACTCGAGGAAAAAAGACCAACAGTGCAGCCAGAGATCAACCCCCGCAACCAACACGGACCTGGATACAAACCATCATTTAGTTGCTCTGTCTGGGTTTCCAAACTTTGTTCCAAGAGTACCTGTGATACAACAATAATAAAACAGTGTGGGTTCTGGAAATCTCCATTGCGAAAAGCCTGAAAATATTCAACAGGTGTGGCGGTGGCGAGAGAAAGTGTTAATATCTCATGGTGTATAGAATAACTTACAGGGAATATTAAAAAGTACAGAATTTGATGGTCAATAACCCCTGAAGTGGAAGAGAAATGGACAACAGAACGACAGAATAAAACAATTTCTGACTTTTGAAGGATCCTGTGGGAAGATCAACCTGGGAAATCAGCAGCACATGGTTAGGCGTCAGGCAACCGTGGAAAACTGACCAATAAAACGCTAACCATGCGTAAGACAAGCCCGTTGTTAGAAACAGAGGAGGTCCAAGGTCCGAGGTCAAAGAGGTGATCAGGAGTACAGAGGTGAAACAAAACAATGAATAGACAGGAAGGCTGTCACACTAGCCCCAGAGACATTGATTTTGTCTCAGATAAGAGAGCACGTCACTCAAAGCTCTACATTGTTGCAACATTCCATATCAAAATCTGTCGTCGGAGTCTGCGACTGGGTCAGATCAAAGACACTGGAGTCAGGGTCAAGTTGATGAAATATGCAGCAGGTGACGTCAGCACTTAATGGTAATCAGGAAGAGGTGCTCCTGACCATGTTTGACCTGGTGTGATTATACTTCAAGGGGTCTAAAGGAAGTTTTGAAGACTGCCAGGGCAATACCTTCCGAGCCAAATACCATTATGCTGTTCTCTTTGCTGTGTCTATCCTGTTGGTGGGATATCTTTTTAGAGGTGGATAGAACTGAATAGCTGCCCCATTTCATAGGGCAGTTAACAGTTAACCACATGTGGTTGTGGGTCTGGAGCTATTCTTTGGGTAAGGATGGCAGAATTCCATCCCTGAAGAGCATTATTCTTTATGACAATGTAGGCTTTTAATTTTTTTTTTTACTGAGTTCAAATTTCACCATCTGTCAGTTTTCCCCAAGACATTATCTGGATGACTATGACAGCCCAGTGACTGTAACACAATACCATCCACTCCTGATGAGACCAAGTCCCTGGAATATTATCTGAATGACCAGACCGGTGACAGGAACACTCCACCATCATCTCCTAATGAGGTCACGTTCCCAGTACACTATCTGGATGACAAGTCTAGTGACAGTAATACTGCACTATCACGTTCTGATGAAACAAGGTCCCCGGTGCATTATCTGGATGACTAGCTCACTGAGAAGGAATACCACACCATCACCTCCAGATGAGACCAAGATTTGGAACAGTGTCGTTCAGTCTCAGACAGTTCCCAGAAGGAGGGATGGATTCAGAAGATAAGGAGTGGAATTTTTAGTGGGTGACTGAAGGCAATGGCTTTGCATCCTTTCTTATTCTTTAACTGAAGGAAATTTCTGTTTACCCAGTGCTGGATGTGAGATAAGCATTCTGATAACTTTAGTAACCACGGAAAAATAGAGAGAGATAGTGGTGTGGCAGAGCTGGGTGCTGTCAGTGTTTGTGTGAAAACTAACGGTGGTTTCAGATGTCACCCGGAGGCAGGGGGTAGATGAGAAATACGAGGGTCTAAGGATAGATCCTCGAGGGACATCAAGTTCAGGGACATTAGAGTGGAATTGGAGATTGTGCATAGGGTAGTCATTTGCAAAGATGGTGGGATAAAGGGTCTGTTTTTCTCAGGAAGGTTGATGATGGTGGATTTATTAGTGAGAAGGACAGAGCCAGACGAGAGCAAACTGTTAACAATATCAGTGACGCACTGGGAGGTGGATGGTCAGCAGTTCAGAGAATAGTGTGGAGGGACGAGGAGTTCGATCTCATGGACAGTAATTCTTTCAGGTTAAACTCACCACCAGTCACCTCTCTCAGTAATGAGACAGTAGCCTTATGCTTCTCTACGTCTATGGTGGCAACAACTCCAGGGAGAGGAAGCGCACTATAAGAAGAACTACATCGTATTTGAACTATTACAATGACATGCCGCAGTTTGTTTAGCACAAAGCTGATTTATTTGACTTTTATTCAGAATATTAAATCTTTGCTTTCAGTCCTGGATGTGATTAACAACAAAGTCCAATCACTGTTGAGATGAGTGATCTCTCTACTGTCTCAGCAGGGTGCATGAATGAGAGAATCCCTTGCCTCACACAGAACAGGTGAACGATCTCTCCCCTAGCGTGATCTCGCTGTAGTTTCAATCGGTTGGATGAGTGAGCTAACTTTTTTACACACGGAGCGGGTGAATAGTTCCTCCCCAGTGTGAGCCTACTGGTTTACCGAGAGTTAAGATGATCTCCTGGAATGAGTCCCACAGGGAAAGCACCTGAGAGCTCTGTCGTCATGTGAACATGTTGATGGCTTATTTGTTCCACAACACTTCGATAGCACTTCCCACAGGCTTGCCATTTGAAAGGTCTCTCCTCAATGTGAACACGTTGATGATAAAACAGCGCCCACGAACTTGTGATTCCCACAGTCTGCGCATTTAAAAGGTGTCTCCTCAGTGTGAACACTTCGATGACAGGAGCATGAGTAGCACTTCCCGAAGTCTAGGCTTTTAAGAGATCTCTCCACAGTGTGGACCTTAGCAGTTTGAACGAGTGAATCCCCTCCCACAGTCAGAACAGGTGAACAGTCTCTTTCTAGTGTGAACCTGCTGGTGCTCTATGAGGTTAGATGATCGCCTGAACGTAGTCGCACAGAGAAAGCACCTGAACAGTCTCTTCTCAGAGTGAGCACATTGGTGCGACATCAGGCCCCCAGAGATTTTGTAGCGTTTTCCCCATTTTGAACGTTTCAAAGGTCTTTCCTCCATGTGAGAAAATTGGTGGGACTGTAGATCCATGGGCGTTTTACATTTTTTTTTGCAGTCTGGGCATGTAAACTGTCTGTCCGCAGTGTGAGCACATTGATGGCACAACATTCCACTGGTATTTCGATACCACTTCCGCAGTCCAGGCATTGAAATAACTTCCCATCTCTGTGAACGAGCTGGTGTTGCATCAGGTTAGATGATGGAGTGAATCCGTCCTCACATCCCGAGAAGGTGAATGGCCTGTGACTGGTGTGACTGCATCGACGAATTTCCGGCTCAGATGAGGAAATGAACTGCTCCCCACAATCTCCACGTTGCCATAATTGCTCCCATTGTGACTGCATTTGTGGCTTATGAGGCAGAAGCCATGTCCACGCATACGACACGTGCGCAGTTTCTCTCCACTGTGAATGGAGCTTTTTCCCTTCCACATAAGAAGAATCTCCTCACATTACTGAATGTCTCCCCTTGAATTTCTCAAATTGTTCTGGTACTAAGTCTTTTGAAAATGGGCAATAAAGGAAACCTCATGCCTGATACTTAAACTGTGAGTTGATTGTGAAACTCAGAGGTAACATTTAGAGAAACTTTTGAAAGGGAAACTAATGAATCCAAAAACTAAATATTTTCCTCAGCATCCAAATCATTGCTGTGTGGGTATCAGCTGTTGATCAGGCACTGGTATTGGGAAGACAGTACGTTAAGAGTGTACCGTAAATTAGAGATTATCACAGTAATATATGACACTCATGCAGGCCATAAACAGGACTGTTCTCTGCTCATCGCTAGCTATGACACTTATTTTTAACTAATAGAAATCAGCAGAAATTAAACATGACATTACACCACTGCTAGCCATGAATAAATAGCCCTCTCAGTTCAAATGAGACGCATTAATCAGAAAATGTTTCGAGAAGCTCTGTGAGTTCAAGACAATTTCTCTTTGTAAATTTACTTTGGGAAGATACTTAATGTAGTTGCAAGTTTTGATCAACTAATTTCATATTCTCGTGCTTGAAAATACTTAATAAACAGGATTAACTAACTAGAATGACCTTTCTTTGGAAGTATCAGAAATTATGGTTGTCCACACGATTTCCTGTTTTCTGATAGTCACATCGCGAAAGAGGCATTCAGTTACTTTTTGTAAAAGAAGAAACAGCAAGTAAAATGTGTCATTTCTGTGTAAATGGAACAAAAAGATTTGTCTGGTTACATTCCATTTTGGTTGATTCATATTTTCTCTAATCTGCCAGACACAGCAGGTGGTAGCAATCGAGCCAACTGCAGACATGTCCTCGATGGCCCAATGTAATTTATAGGAAACCTCTGGGGTGTCTGCAGTAAATCAAATAAATACATCCTCACTGTTCACTGCTCGGCAAAAAGCCAATTTTAAACAATGGCCATTGCCTCTGTGTAAACAAATCTACCCAGCAACATTGCTGGAGTCAATTTTATTTTTCAGTTATGCAACTTTGTGAACTGGTCCTTTTCTTAGGAAAGGACATTTTCACAGAGTCTCAGATACAAATCGAAGACTCACAATTGACTGAGGATCGCTCCAGCCTACTATAATATTGTAATAGATAGATAGGCAGACATACAGACAGGCGGAATGGATAATGTAGAAATGAATAGACACACAGATAGCTTCATGGTTGGCTGGGTCTAAAAAAAACCTTTCTAAATTCTATATGTTATATTTGATGAATTGATTACTTGATACGGGTCCTTTATACAATTTGTGCCAGTCTGTCATATTCTGTTCTTACGCAACTCCTTTATCATTGCAAGACCTAGCGTATTGGGAACTGATGAGTTGAACCTCATCAATAGCAGACTGAAGATTCCCCTATGCTACTCATGATCGTTCTGTGCAGATTATAATTCACCTCAAAGATTGAAAGCGGGTATGTGCCCGGATTCAGAAGGAATTATTTCAATATATGGAAAATGTCCCCATTATATGGAATAGCACGGTGGCTCAGTGGTTAGCGCTGCTGCTTCGCAGCACTCGGGACCTGGGTTTGACTCCAGCCTCGAGGACTGTCTGTGTGGGGTTTGCACATTCTCTCTGTGTCTGCGTGGGTTTCCTCCATCTGTTCCGGTTTCCTCCCACAGTCCAAGGATGTGCGGATTAATTTGGATTTGCCATGCTAAATTGTTGATGGTGTCCAGGGATTGTAAGTTAGGTTGATTAGCCAATGGGAAGTGTAGAAGGCTGGGTCTGGGTGGAATGGTCTTCGTAGGGTCTGTATGGACTCGATGGGTGGAATGGCTTTCTTTCATTCTTTAGGGATTCTATTATTTTGAACAGAACACTCAGCATTCGTTCACCCGAGTTACTTTAGTCGAAGCAAAAGTTGTGCAGATCATCCGAACAATGCCTATTACAATTGCCCTGTAAATTATTGTTGGTCTTTGTTACTGTGTCATGAAAGAAGTCAAACTGCCACTTTTCATCCAGTTGATCTTCTGCTGTGAGATTTGCTGAGCATGTCGAAGACGTATAGTAGTAGATGTATTCAAACAACGCATCAATATTCAGGAATAAGTTCTAATGAATATTTTAGGTTTATTTTCCTGGAGAACAGAACACCCTTTTTGAATAAGATAAAGAAAAATGAACAAGTATTATTAATAAGTAATTCTAAACTGATTTTAGGTGACCCCTATAACATTGATTGAGACCAATTGAACGTTCTTCTTGTACAACTCTTACCTGCCCCAGAGGTGTGTAATAACATCTCTGACCAGGTTGTTCAGAAAAAAAAATAGGTTAATAAAAAAGGCAGCCATTAGTACTAACTTTTTCGGCACCACTGGGCAGAAAGAGGGAAATAGGAGCGACAATTCTCAATCCATCGGTATTCCACAGTCCACCACATCACAGAACAATTGATACTTCCCCGCATTTTTGCCATTCCTACTTATCAATAAGAACTTGGATTTTCCTTAAACAATACTTTGTTTCAACTTATTCAGAGTTCCATAGCCTTCAAATTTCGAAAGCCATTGTTTCTTTGTACTTGACTGGTGTCTTCGTCTTGATTAATGATTGCCAACATTGCCATCACATCTAATTTTTATTGATGCATCACGATCAATGTTCGATCTCCAGTCCGTGATCTGATAAATAGGTTTAGAGGATAAGCCAATTTTTCCATATTCCCTTTGAATTACTTTCAGGTTCAATGCGAACTATTTTGCATTTTTTCATCGTTTTGGAATTTATAATGTACTCCCCAGAATAATAGTGCTAATCTGGAGTCGACTTCAAGACCACGAGTGACGTTCCTGAGGACGCAGAGTCAGTTCAAAATATTAATGTGCTCGTAGCTACAGTTCAGTCATTAAATGCCTGGAATTCAGTTTATTTATGTCTCCTTGATTCACATATACAGTGCCAACGAATATCTGGATGTCCAACGGTGGCTCAGTTTCCTCACAGTTCGCAGTGGTGTGAAACCGAAGATCCTCCTGTCGTCCCAGTTCCACATATAGCATCCTGTGGTACTATTTCAAATAATTGAAAGGCAGTTGTTCCTATGTATTGTTTAATGTTGTTTCGCTTCATCACAAAAACAGATGACCATATCATTACCATATTGCCGATTTTTGGGAGCTTGTTGTGCGTGCTGTGTCTGTTGAAATACCAACATTGCCATCCTGAACATACTTCACATATACATCTCTTGCTCACAAACACAATGAAACTCCAGGGAACAGTAAAACGCCTTTCATTTTCTCTGTCTTTACTGAAATATGCTCCATTGCATCAGTCAGTCAAGAATAGTTAGAATGACTCCTGAAACCAAGTTTAGAAATTGATCATTCAGCTCCTTAGCCTGCACCAACTATTTGAAATTACCATATAGTTCATCACAACAGAACCAACCTCTCCTTTTCCCACAAACGCCAGCATTTCTACCATTGGAGATATATCTGTGTTGATGATGGATAGGTCTTGCACAGGTTTTCTGATCGTAACAGTTGCACATTTTCTTCGCACTATTTTAATTTGTGAATAGCTGGGAACGTTGTGTGTTTTCCCCAGTTGCAGGTGAAGGATTTTTTTAAATTCATTTTTTGTGGTACGTGGGCGTCGCTGGCTGGCCAGCCTTTCTCGCCCACCCTTAGTTTCACTTGAGAAGGTGGGGGTGAGCTGCCTTCTCGAACTGCTGCAAAAGCAAAGAAGGTATTTGAAACCTCTAAAGAACACCGGTTAAGCCTCACTCTTGAAGTTACATTCAGTTTGGGCCCAATATAAAGACAGATAAACAATTCATGAGTGTACTTCCAGACATACAGCTTCCAGGACACGTCATGTTGCAGAAGTTGAGCACGTTTCTTTGGAGGAGAAATGCATGATTGATACATTTAAAATAATTAGGGTTTTGTTCAGAGAAATAAGGGGATAATGTTCCCTTTGTTGTGAAGTTTGGGAAATAGAGGACACTGAAGTAAAGTGAATAATAAAAGAGGCAATCGTGACATGAGTAGAAAAACTTTTTAACACGATACATCGCTGTGATCTTGAATGCACTGATTGAGAGTGTAGCGTAGACTAAGAATTGAAGCTCTCAAGAAGGAATGAGATCATTTCTCGAAAGACAATTAAACCCTTCAAAGGATCAAACAGGCAAGAAAGTCCGAATGACTTCATATGTGCTGCAAACATTCTGTGATTCTCTTCATGCAACGTTGACGCCAGAAAGAGTAACTGACTTGGAGGTTTTCACAATTTCAACAGCAATGCTTGTCCTGTAGATGGCGGTGAAACAGTCATTTTTAAAGTTACAGTTCATAAAGCAGGCATGGTCTCATTTTCTTTTGCTGTGAGCCCTGCACTGTTCGTATTAGTCTAGACCCTATCCGTTTTCAGGGACCACCTGTGATCATATTAAGGCAAGTCACTTCTCAGTTGTTACTGAATTGTGCTTAGTCTCAGTACATAAGACATTGATTAAATATTATCTTTATATTAGATTTTGTCACCTCATTTAAGACTGTGCTGAATCATAATAATACAGTATGACATTCCGAGATGGAAATCTGAATCAGCCCTTGCTTTTGTGTATTCAGTACTCCGTCGTGTTCTGCTACAAAAGATTCTACATCTGTTGTTAGGCTTATAGATATGCACAGTAAACTAAACAATATTGCTGCACTCTTCTGTCCAACTTTTAATATTACGTTATACCATTTATGCGATTATTGTCCAACATTCTATCCCCATTCCTGTATGTCCCCGTTTATGCTAATTAATGTGCCTTAATGGTTATCCCTGTATTAATTCCTATGTCAGTTTACATGACTTCATGCATTAGAAAAGTTAATATGGACAAAGCCTGTGCCGTTCTTCAAAACAATCCTCTTCCAGTTGTTGCTTCACTTGATTGCGTACCTGTTGATAAAACTCAAGACCTTTCCTCAATTATTGCTGCACTGGGCCTGGAATGGTATTGTGCAAGATCACGTCTTTCTTTATATTACACAAGTTCATGTCTCTGTTTATATTCTAATACACTGTGTATCAGCTCATAGTACATTGGACCCCGATGCTTTTGACTGTTTATATGTAATAGATGCTGTTATTGTTCCTGCTGCTAAGATAGTTTCTTTATTTTACTCAAGACATGACCGAACTCAGCCTGGTATCAGATCATGTCACTGGAGGTGCTGTTTATGTTAATTATGATCTCTACCCTGTTTGCATTATTTCAAGATACCGTGTTCCTGCTTGGATTGAAATAGATACTGTTAATGTCGTCCCAGTTTCGATATTGGTTATTTTTGCACGTATTCGTTTCAAATCTCCTTTTTTTTGATAACTTTCCTTAAGGAAAACGAACCACTTTCCACACTAAGTTGCTTTCTTCGTTTTTTACTGATAACATCAGCCCAACACTGTTTTTGGTGAATACATTATATTTCAAAATGGGTTACATCTTTCAATTGAAGGTAGTTTGACAGTATCAATGCATATTGATAAACATTCTACAATGTGCTTCTGTGTTTATAATATTCTGAGACCAAGTATTGTGTTTCCAGAGTTACCATAGTTGTGTCCGCTGATCAGTTGGATTGAAAAGTGCATAAAAAATAACATCAAGAATAATAGGCAACAATTTGACAATTTGTCATCTCAGGATATTGCAGAATCTCCTGATCTTATATCTCGACTGTACGACAATTTGTCCAATTGATTGCAAAAGCAAGACTGTAACTATACCTTACAGGAGATGAGTATTCATAGATTCATAGAGTCGTACAGCTTGTAACCAGACCCTTCTGTCCAAATAGTCCATGCCGAACATAACCTCAACTAAACTAGTCATACCTGTCTGTTCCTGGCCCATGTCCGTCCGAAACATTCCTATTCATGTACTTATCTAAGTGTCCTTTAAACTTTGTAACTGTGCCCGCATCCATCACTTCCTCAGGAAGTTTATTCTGCACGCAAACCACCATCTGAGTAAAACATTGCTCCTCATGTCTTTTTTAAAATCTTTCTCTTCTCACCATATATATGTGCCTTGTTTTGAAATCCCTGCTCCTTGGTTAAAAACAAAAACACCTACCACTAAACCTATCTGTACCCCCCTTTAACTAATCAGGTAACTCTTCTTTTCTATGTAACAAAGACAACATTTAACATGTATCCAATTGTGGGATGTCGGTGTCGCTTGCTGGCCGTCCCTAGTTGCCCTTGAGAAGCTGGTAGTGAGCTGCCTTCTTGAACTGCTACAGTCACCCTGCTGTGGGTTGACCCACAATGCCACTATGGAGGGAATTCTAGAATTTTAAACCAGCAATAAGGAAGGATTGGCGATATGTTTCCAAGTCAGGATGGTGAGTGCCTTGGAGGGGAACTTGAAGGTTGTGGTATTCCTATATATCTGTTGCCCTTGTTCTTCTGGTTGAAAGTGGTCGTGGATTTAAAAGATGCTGTCTGAGTATCTTCGGTAAATTTCTGCAGTGTTTTGGTAGATAATACACACTGCTGCTACTCAGCGTTGGCGTTGGCAGGAATGGATACCAATGGATGTGGAGCCAATCAAGTGGGCTGCTTTGACGTGGATGGTTTTAAGCTTCTTGAATATTGATGGGGCTAGATTCATCCAAACAAATGGAGATTATGCCATCACACTCCTGAGTTGTGCTTCATATATGGTGGACAGGCTTTAGGGAGTCAGGAGGTAAGTTGCCCGCAGCAGTAATCATAGCCTCTGACTTGCTCGTGTAGCTACTGTGTTTATGTGGCGAGTCCATTTGAGTTTCTGGTCAATGTTAACCTCAACAATGGCCACGGTGGGTGATTCAACGATGGTAACACAATTGAATGTCAAGGGACATTGGTTAGATTGTCTCTTACTGCTGATGGTCAATGCTTGGCATTTCTGTGGCTCAAATGTTACTTGTCACTTGTCAGCTGGAGCCTGAATATTGTATTGATCTTGTTATGTTTGAATTTGGACTGCTGAAGTATCTTCGGAATTGTGAATGGTGTTGGCATTCATCATTGAACACCCCCATTTCCAACATTATGGTAGAGGGGATGTCACTGATGAAGCAGTTGAAGTTGGTTGATCTAAGGGCACTACCCTGAGGAAGCAATGCAGAGATGTCCTAGTGCTGAGATGACTGACCTCCCGCAACCACGACCATCTTCCTATGTGTCCAGTATGACCCCAGCTACTGGAGAGTTTGATACCCAGTGATTCCAGTTTTGCTAGCGTTTTTTGATGCCACACGTCGGGGAATGTAGCCTTGATGTCAAGAGTTGTCACTCTGAACTCACCTCTGGAATTCAGCTCCTTTTTTTTTCTGTGCTTGAACCAAGGCTGTAATGAGGTCAGGAGCTGAGTGGCCTTGGCGAATCCCAAAAGTCCATCACAAAGAAGGTTACTTTTGAGCAGGTGCTGAGTGATAACATTATTGATGACAACTTCTATCACTTTACTGATGATAGATAATAGACTGATATGCAGTAACTGGCCAGGTTGGATATTTCCTGTTTTCTACGAACAGGGCATACTTGGGAAATATTCCAAGTTGTCAGTTAGATGCCAGTGTTGTAACTATACTAGAAGAGCTTGCCCAGGGGAGTGGCAGGTTGTAGAGAACAAGTCTTCCGTACTATTGCCGGAATTTTGTCAGGCATGGAACGTTTGCATTATCCATTGCCTCCAGCCTTTTCTTGATATCACTTGGCGTGAATCGAATTGGCTGAAGACTGATACCTGCAAGGTGGGGATCACTGGAGGAGGCTAAGATGGATCATCCATTCGCCACTTCTGGCTGAAGTTTGCTGCGAAATCTTCAGCCTTATCTTTTACACTGATGTGCTGGTGTCTTCCATCATTGTGGATAGAGATATTTGTGGTGCCTCCCCCTCTGGTGTTTTGTTTAATCATTCACCACCAATCATGACTGGATGTGGCATGACTTCAGAACTTAGATCTGATCCGTTTGTTGTGGGACTGCTTCGATCTATCTATTGTTGCTAATGCTGTTGGCATGCAAGTAGTCATGTTTGGTGGCTTCACTGGTTCACACTTCATCTTCTGGTATACCTGGTGCTGCTCCTGGCTTGCCCGCCTGCACTCTCCGTTAAACCAGGGTTGATCCCTTTGTTTGATGGTAATACTTGGGTGGGTGATATGCCTGGCCATGAGGTTACACATTGAGCTGGAGTACAGTTCTGCTGTTATTGATGGCCCATAACGCCTCATGGATGCCCAGTCTTAAGTTGCTAGATATGTTTGAAATCTTTCCCATTTAGCACGGTGATAATGCCACACAAAATAAGGGACGTTATTCTGAATGTGAAAGCGTGTCTTCATCTCCACAAGGACTGCGTGGTGGTCGTTCTTACTGATAATGTCATGGACAGATGCTACTGCAGCTGGCATGATGGTAAGGATGAGGTCAAGTTTTTTTTCCCTCTTGTTGGTTCCCTTACCACCTGCCACAGAACCACACTGGCAACTATGTCCTTTCGGATCCGACCAACGCCATCTATAGTACTGCTACCGAGCCACTCTTGGTGGTACTGGACATTGAAATCTACCCCTGCCATCCTCCGTGCTTCCTTCAAGTGTTGTTCAACATGGACGAATACTGATTCATCAGCTGAGTGAGGATGGTGCATGGTAATCGGTAGGCAGTTTCCTTGCCCATGCTTAATCTGGCGCCATGAGACTTCATGGTGTCCGCAGCCAATGCTGAGGACTCCCAGAGCAACTTCTTCCCGACTGTATGCCATTGTACTGCCATCTTTGTCGGATCTGTCCTGCCAGAGATATCCAGGCATATCCAGGGATAGTGATGGTGGTGTCTGTACAGCATGATTCCATGAGTATGGCTTTGTCAGACTGTAGCTTGACTAGTCTTTGAGACAGCTCTCCAAATTTTGGCACTCACCCCTAGATGTTTGTAAGGAGGACTTTGCAGCGTCCACAGGGCTATTTCTACTTTTATATTTTCCAGTATGTCAGTCAATGCCAGGTGATCCGTCTGGTTTCATTTCTTTCAGACTTTGTAGCGATTGGTACAACTGAATGGCTTGCTAGGCCATTTAGAGGGCAATTGAAAATCAACCACATTGCTGTGGGTCTGCAGTCACATGTACGCCAGATCAGGTGAAGATAGCAGATTTCCTTCTCTGGGATTTTCTGACAATTAACATCGATTTCATGGTCATTACTATATTCTTAATTCCAGATTTTTTAAAAATTGGAATTCAAATTCCATCATCTGCTGTGGTAGGATTCGATCCCATGTCCCTATTGTATTAGCTGAGTTTCTGGATTAATAGTCGAGTGATAATAATTATCCCAGAGGAACTGTCTTCTTGAAATGTTGTACACCCTCCAGAGTAAAGAGGCATCCATGTTGCTGCTATGAAAATGGTTTCAAGACTATTCAACCAGCGAAAGAGAAGGAATAGTGATTTATTTTCTGGGCAGGGTTGTGTCATCTACAAGGAGAACTTGCAGGTGGTTTATGTCGTGTGTTATCCCGTGATACCAGTGATTGGTTTGGCACAACTTATTTGTACGTGTTTTTAAAACCAAATTAAGTGAAGAACGTATCCTTCTTAACAGTTTGTGCGGGCCTCTCTGAACCACACAGAGTACAACACTTCATGAGGCAGGCTCACCCACACCATACTCAGAGCAACCAGGGATCGTCAAGAAATGACTAGTTCATCGTTCAAAACAACAGCATCCAGCTTTTCTTCTAGCAGCGTGAAGGTGGCAATAGATGTGTCAGAATCAGGGATTGCTCGTTCGTTTCTGCAACCTGGTCCACAATTCTATCATCTCAATAATAATTTGATTGTGGTGCATACCTACTTTCCTGCCAACGTTTTTTCAGCTATCTTGTGAGTTAGGAGTCAAGCTAACTCTTCCTACAGTACATTTGATGACCCAGTTTCCTTTTCTTCACTCTTACGGCCGTCTGAGAAAAATATCATACTCTGCTTTTTTACTTCTACGGTCTCAAGGCCCTCTTAGAAATTGCATAATTCTCCTCATCGCCTTCCTAACTTGGAAACCTCTTACATTTATGTTACATTGCATTAGTTTGAGCATCTACCAGAAGGTGGAGCAGTGTTTCGGAATTTATCGTGTAATGTTTTCACACAGACTTGTATGTTGCAGGAAGATACGGTCTCATTCTAAGCTCCGTGGAGTTCAGTCGCAAACTATCAAAACTGTACTTAAAAGATAACTCCATGATTTCATGGAAAGCATTCACGAAAGAAAAACAGAAAATGCTGGAAAATCTCAGCAAGGCAGGATCTGTGGAGAGAAATCAGAGTTGACATTTTGCGCGCAATGATCCTTCTTCAGAACAGAAGCCTCACTGGAGAATGGTCACTGAAGTAGAGTCATGGGACCCGAAACGTTTAAACTGCTTTCTCTTCACAGATGCTGCAAGTCCTGCTGAGATTTTCCAGAAATTTCTGTTTTTGTTTTAGATTTCTGGCATCCGCTGTTCTTTCAGGTGTCTTTTTTTGTCATGCAGTCACGATTTGTGCCAATGGAATCCCAAGCGTTTTGTATGTATCCAACTTTTTGAAATTCTCCCAGCAAATTTTGCCTTGTTTTGTGTCACACGCTTCCTCAGACCACGTCAGATTTACTTGCACATATTTGTATCGTTTTCGTTTTTGCGTCTATTAATTATTTGGATTTTCTTGGAAGCATTGGTCATGACATGATTACCTTATGCATGTTACAATTTGGAACTGCTATTCATCTCTGAATACCAATCTGCCTTTTCAAAGTTCACATGAAAGCTGCGCCGAAATATGGCTCTCAGTGGCAGGTGTTAGAGGTGTTCAAAATGGTGCAAACACGTCCCGAATTTGCATAATGATGTATGTGTCTATATCTGGAGACTTCTGAGGTTAAATGGTTTGTCACTGCCTTTCTTTAAAATAACAAGCAAAGTGAACCAGAGAGCGATGATGCCTTGCACTGAAATAAATTTAACACTCGTAAGTTTACTTACTGCACAAAGAAAACAACAGTTGTTAGTCTGTGGGTTTATATGTGCACCCTTTACTCGCAATATTGTTTTAGAATTCACATTTAAGGTGTTAATTTGGTGCAAAATATAGCGCTCATTTCTCAGAATTGCTAGCTGCTGACCCGTAAATAAACATTGGTTGCCAAGTCTCGTCTCGGTGGATTGGCTCACAGCGGAACTCTGCAGGTGGTAGTACTGATAAACCAGGGAGCAATTAAATGTGCTGTGCCATTTAATTTCAAAGCTTTGGCATATTCCACATCATTGTTATTATTTTAATCAGCGACGGATTTTTGTTTTTTTAATTAAACAAAACTCCAGACCTTTGTTTTAAAGAAAACGCCATTTTGGTCTGAAATAGGTTATGCATTTTTCCCAACTATTTTCCACCGAAGTGCTCAGGCAGGGTCTTTTTTTCTCGAAGTTCTGTGCAACGTAACTTCAAAGTAACGACAAAGCGTTTTGGAAACATATTTCATATGAGAAATTGTGAGAGACAATTAAATAATAGAAACAAGTTTTCAATATAAAAGCATCAGTCGAACCTCCGAATGACCGTTGAGCTTGTTTATGTCCAATTTTAAGGGCAGATGTGAAACAGATTGCAATATATGGTGTATATGTAATACTAAATACTTCAACGACCAACAGCATTTAAATATTTTGAGAGAATAGTTTGGTTGGTCATTGTTGTAGGGGAAAATAATTCGCCAGCATAATGGAAGATTGAGAAATTCAGAAAGAATGTCGGTAACATGAAATGAACTTGTCCGCACCCAGTTTTAGTTCCCTAATGACACGCAAACCGCAGGATATAAGTGGCAAAGGGGCGAACCCCGCTTGTGCACTGTGGTAAAAATATGATATTCATTGAGAACTGAAAACCCATTAGGACTGAAAATAAATTATTTCTATTCATGGATTAACATTTGCACAGAAAGAGAGAGATATTGACACACTTACACACTATATATGTAAATTATAAACATATATGACGTATGTGTGTGTTAAAAAATGCCCAAATATAAGAATGAGCATTATTTTATTTAGGATGATTATAATTTTGGTAGCTTTTCTCTACTCTTCATAAAATATCGAAGCAGTTCACGTGCAATGGGCGTTAATATTTTTCTTTTGCTTTTAAGGAAATATAAGAAACATGCTTTAATATATTTTAATTTTCAATTACTTATGAAAAGAGAATATGTCGTTGTTTATATTCATGAAATAATATTGATAATTAATAAATGCACTGAAACATATTCATTTGATCAGAATTCCTTGTAGTTTCATGTGCGCTTATATCCAATCCATTGATTACTTCGTATGAGAGATAGGAGAAAACGATAAAAAAAACTAATGTTTGAGCCTGATCCGCATCTTAATAAGACCATGGCGGATCTGAATTCAACTTCAACTGCACATTCGCAGCTACGTGTTAAACTTCAAACCCGGACTGCCAAGTATCTCTCTTAACTCTTCCATAAAAATATGCAAAGGCTGTTTTAGGACATAGTTCAAATACAAATATAAATAGCTTATTTGGAACACATGTCTCAAATTTGGGAGAAACCATCACAACTCAATTCAGCGTTCTAGAGGTGGACCCAATTCTGACTGGTTTGAGCTAATATTTGACACGGTATTCTGTGTGAGCCCTGTAATAAGTCATCACCAGTTGAAACGGGAATGAGGATGAAATAATGTTGCTGCTGTTGATGGTACAAACGGAGGTTCCGAACATCCAGGTTGGCGGTACACACGAGATAATCTCATCAGAAAATATGTAGCGACTATACGACCTGACACCAGCCATACTTTCTGTCTCCAATTAACATTTAGTTGGATCTGTTTGTCAGACAGGTCAGCAGAATCTATCTTCAACGTCCTTTATCTGCTGATCTGGCATCCAGACTAAGAAATCATCTGCAAATCCTCATTCCGCAAGGCAATGAAACAGTTCGTGATTCAATTGCAAGAAACACCATAAGTTTCTGTGAATCTTTCTTGCGCGTGAGCGTGTGTGCGTGTGTGTTGGGGGGTGGATGTGGGGTGGTGAAGGAAGCGGTGGGCGTGTGTACACGCGCACATGCGCGTATGTATGCGTAGCTAACATTGAATGCGTATGGCATCGTGTTAAGCCAGGATTGGGGCGTGTAAATAAGCAACTTGATGAACTTTAACAGAGGAAAACGCAGTGCTGAATTATGAGTTGAGTTAGGAATAAAACAAAATAGTAAAAGAAAACAAAATATTCCAGTTGAACATATTGGTCAAGGCTTAAAGATACCGATTTGATAGGAACACAATCATTAAGACCATACAACCATAAAACATAGAAGCAGAAGTAAGTCATTTAGCCCACTGAGTTTACTCCGCCATCCAATACGTTTATGGCTGCTCTGATGATCCTAAATTTAATCCCGTATTTTTCCCAAAACAATTTATTCCTTTTCTAATTAAAAAAAAATTCGTGCATCTCAGCCTTGAACATACTTGATGACAAAGCCTAAACAGCCCAATGCCATGAAAAAAAAATGCACACCGATTCACTGTCGTATGAAAGTGGAAATTTTATATGAAGCACTTCTCTGCTAATTTAATAACTTATCTATTGCTGCAAGAATGAAATTGATCAATGGGCCCCTGGGCCAGCCTAGATGTAAGTTACCCAGTTTCGATGGTGGAGTTCTGAAACAAAAGAGAAAAAGAATAAAACACAGAACTTAAGACGGTACATCACAGGAGCAGGGTCTTAGGCCCAGCATGTCTGTGCTGTCCAGGATACCATTCTAAATTAATCCTATTTGCTTGCACATGCCATATATATTCGCTGCCTGTTCTTGCATCTTCCAAATTTGTTGGGGTAATTAACAGGTCTGGCAACATGTGAGAATAGAAGGCAGAGTTTCATATCCAGTGATCCTTCTTCAGAGATGCTCTTCACTAGTTAGTGTTGCCAAGTCTTTCTTCTCTTGTTGTTCTTGGCCATAAATGTCCTGAGTTTTGAAATGGCTGTCAAGCGGCTTGGGTAAGTTACTGAACAGCGTCTTGTATACACTGTTGCACTGTGCATCAGCAGTGAAGGAGCAGAGGATTGAAGGTACAGGATCGTATTCCAATTTTCTTTGATTACATAAGGCATTTTGAGTGCTGATGGCGTGTTCACTGAAGATGAAACTATTCCATTGCAGTCTTGACTTGTGCCATATGAATTGTGAACATGATCTGCGATGTTGGGGCTGGTTTCGGGAGGTATGTTGTTGGCTTCTGCATTCGCTTTGAACATAAGATCAGTGAAACTGTATCAGCTGTCCTGATAGCCTCAATTGCACTGTACCCACTGTCACCAACACATTCCTTAGGTCGGCCTTCTTGAGAGTGAACGCATGGAAATCGACTGGCCCTGATGGAGTCTTCGGCCATGCACTCAGATCATGTGCATACCAGCTGGTTGGAGTATTCACTGACATCTTAATCTCTCCTTATTTCGATCCGATGTCCCCACCTGTTTCAAGAACACCATCATCATCCCGGTGCCAGTGAAAAATCAGGCTTCAATGACTACCACCCGGTGGTGCTAATCTCCATATTTTTGAACTGTTTCGAGACGTTGGTCATGGCTCACATCAATTCCAGCCTATCAGATTGACCCGATCCTTGCAATTCACCTACTGGTGCAACAGGCCCACTGCAGGTGCCATCCCCCGGAATCCATCTCCAGAACATTTGGATAACAAGGATACCTAGGCCAGGCTCCCATTTGTTGCCTACAGCTCCTCTGACGAAACCAGCATTATAGGTCACATCTCAACAATGATGAGACTGAATACAGGAAAGAGATTGAGTTCTTAGTAGCATGGTATAAAGATAACAATCTCTCCATCAATGTTAGCAAAACGAAGGAGCTGGTCATTAACTTCTGGAAGCAGAATGGAGGGCACGTCCCTGTCTGCATCAATTCTGCTGAGGTGGAGATGGCCCAGACGTCAAGTCGCTGGGAGTGGCGACCACCAAAAATCCGCCCTTGTCCACCCATGTTGACACAACGGTCAAGAAAGCGTAACACCATCTCTATTTCCTCAGAAGGCTGAGGAAAGTCGGCATGCCCACAAGAATTCTTACAATTTTTTATTTGTATATGCACTATAGAAAGCATCTTATCTGGATGCATCACAACGTGGTATAGGAACTATTGTGCCCAAGACGACCAGGAACTACACAGAGTCGTGAATACAACCCATTCCAAGTCACAAACCAGCCTTCCATCCATTGACTCCACCAATACTTCCTGCTACCTCAGGAATGCAACAAGCATAATCAAGCACACCTTCCACCCCAGTTTTATTCTATTCCATTCTCTTCCATCGAGCAAAATAGAGAAAAGGTTGAGCACCCATATGAACTGATTCAAGAGCATTTTCTTCCCTGCTGTTATCAGACTTTTGAATCGATATCTCAAATGTTAATGTTGACCTCTCTCTCTGCACCTTCTCCGCATCTGTAATACTGAATTCTGCACTGTTCTGCGACCTCATGCACTTTTGTATGGTACCATTTGCCTGTACAACACGCAAAACGACACTTTTCACTGTAATTTGGTAGGTGACAGCAATAAATCAAATCAAATCAAAACTAGCAATGGCACAGATAGAAGTTATTTCTCTGGATGTCTTTGTCATTTACATCTTAACTTTTAAAATCGACTGCTATCTGATATCTCGAATCTGACTGAATTTATATTGTTTATTTTTAAAAGCCAAGACTATTGCCATGTGCCCATCTCTACATTTATCAATTCATCCTTGCATGTTGCCAGTACGTATTGGTTGCTAACCTCCTGAATAACAAATCTCAATGTTAGAAACAGTTGGATCTTATGTTCACTATATTGATGTCGTTATATTACTGGTATAAAAGAAAACCTACCACATATATGTTATAAAAGTGATTTGGTTGGTAAGGGCTATAAAATATGAGACATAGGAGCAGAATGAGGCAATTCGGCCCATCGAGTCCTCTCTACCATTCGATCATGGCTGATACATTTCTCAATCCCATTCTCCTGTCTTCTCCTTGTACTCCTGATCACCCTCCTAATTAAGAACCTCCTGTCTCTATCTTAAATCTGCTCAATAATTTGACCTACACAGCCTTCTGTGGCAATGACCGGTAATAGTGTTGGGAATTGTATTCCAAGCATTTTCCCTGATTTGCAATCCTTTGTCATCGATAATAAATATACCAGGTGGCAATAAAATGTCACTGCTTGAAATTCCAAAAACCTCTATTCACGAAAGCGACACTTAAGGCACCCATTGCCTTATTTTAGAATCTGCAAAATAGCCCATCAGACAGAATTCAGAAAAAAATAAGTTTCTGGGTTCAATTAAAAATTATTTGTTTTCCCTTATAGAGGGTTCTAGTTTTGATGTTTTTCGGGACGTAATGCATGTGATTTTAATTGTAATAAAGCATTTGGGTCGTTGCGCACCTTTCATGACTACCGGTTGCAACAGCAGCGAACTTTCATTTGAACAAGTTTAATAAAAAATAAGAAATGCTTCAGTTATGAAATGCACTGATATTATTGTGTGGTGAAGCGGGCTATAAAGCTGAATGATCTACCTCTGCCCCGAAGTAATATGTTTGTTAAATCGTATCTCTTCTAGTAGTGAATGAAGGCATAGAGTTTTGATCTCACATGAACTTCCAAAGCGTTGTGGTCTGCTATTCTAATCTCTAAAACTTGATCCTGTCCCTATGGTCTATCCTGTAGGTCTCGACAATGTTAAAATCTTAAACTAAATCGATTCACAATTTAATCTATTCTAACTACAATTCTTCTTTGCAATGGCAAGTATCCATATCAGGTAATGGAAAAATAACACAGGAATATAGAAGAATAGATACAAGATAGTCTCAGTGCTTCAAATATTATAACATGACTTCAACAGCTGGAGTCTTCAGATAAATCAATCCATTGGTAATTAGTAATTTAGGATTAATAGTAATAATCACGAAATTACGAGCTATGTTTTAATTTTAATTTCCCTCAATAACAACTAATACCCACCTGTCCGTGTGCAGATAAGCTCTATCATCTTCAACAGTCTGACATGCTCATGTCTCCAGAACTGATCAATATTGTTAACGTCGGGTTGCTCGCTGAAATGATTCAGATAGTCTGTGATTTGTAAAGTAGATGGTCCATCATTACATTCTCAAGTAATGTAGGTAGGGATAACCATTGCTCGTTTACCAAGGGACCCCGAGATTCATTTGGTGTTTGATCATTACAGCCTCAGTATTCATATTATTTTAAATTGTCAATTATGCTCAGAACACGTAAGATATATATTTATATATGCGTGTGCACGTATGTTTCCTCCTGAAAGAAATCTTATGTTCCCATCAGCTTTTCTTTAAAGCAACAGCCTTCCACAGGAACTGAGGGTAGGTATGTACACGCAGAAATTACTACTGTTTTATTTTCAAAAAACATCAATTGACATTTGCAAGTTTTGAACTACATTTGTGATTTCTCTGTATAACGTTCAATTTTACCAACATCCCAACGGCCTATTAAATAATTAACTTAACCTCACAGTTTGATGCCAAACATGTTTTTCTAACTTATCTGAGGCTTAAAGGCGAGTTAATTCCATAGATACATGGAGCATAAGTGCTTCCAGAACGGAAATCCATGGGCACTACAATGCACCTTCAATGTTTTTTGTTCACTTTTAGAAATAGATATATTTAGGTTAATTCTATACCACACAATTCTGTACCCCTTACTCTTAATGCAACCTCATTTGTAACACGTTATTGGATATTCTATCGTGAACATGATGCATTCCCAAAGTATTCATAAATATCCAGAGATGGTAAATGAATCAATCTGCACGTTGGCCTAATTGATCCCAGCAAGCCAGGCAACATCTGGAGGAAAGGAACAGTCAACGTTTCTTCAGTCCTTGCTGTATTCATCCAGCTTCTTGTTTTTTCTAACTGGATTCCAGCATCTGCAGAATTTTTTTTGTCTCTAACGTTGGTCTATTTGTTGTTTTTATTGCCAATATCGAATTTTAACTTTCCTACAGAGCGATTTCTATTTCTGTCATAGCCAGGAAAATTGATCAATAAAGAGACTACAGAAAGGCGGCCGTCATGGTGCAATTGGTGCATCAATTAACAGTCAAACCAAACTTATTAAAATAAGAGGCATGGACAACAATAGGGAGAGGAAAAAACACGTCTAGGAAGCTTATCATGAACGTCTTTGTTCATCTATTCATATTAATTAAGTGCAAATTGCACCAATCTGATTATGAAGGCAATCTGTCAAAACCTGCCAGTAGATTCAGTATGATTGGATTTCCATTCCCCCATATGCAAATAAAGCTCACTTTCCGAATTTATAAGCATTGTGCTCAGAAGCTCAAGTTTGCACAGAGGAGTTGACGTCGACACCTGCGGTTACTCGGCTTGACATTTCTATGCCGGTGAAGCAACAATGATTTTTTTGTGGTTCGCAGTAATTTTAGCCTGTTTATCAAGTAAGTGTTGTTTGTTGAAATGTTAATTGAATACCATTGTGAGGAAGCGCCTACTTTGTCAAAATTGCTTAATTTTAATTTCTTATGTTTGCAATCAGGTACTTACGGTGTTAAAACTATTTTCTTTTTCTTCACACAGATATCTTCAGTTTAAGAGTGAAGCAAACACCTGAAGCCGTAAACAAAAAGGTAGGCGAATCGCTGACCATCCAGTGTGTGCTAACTGGTACCTTGGATAGTACATCGTGGTTCCGGAAAAGTCATGGAAACGTAAATTGGGAACGCATAACTATTGGCGGACGATATGTTGAATCAGTTAACAAGGAAGCGAACTCGTTTTCTCTGACAATAAATGACCTGACAGTTGAAGACAGTGTCACGTATTACTGCAAAGCTGGAATTTATGCATGCCACAGCAATCGCGATGTCACATCTTGTCGTACACAAACCACCAGTGCACTTTCGGCAGTGGAGTAAGACCAATATTCCCCTGTTCCTGAAGCATGAAGCAAAGGTAATTAATATTTTAGGAGAGGTAACTTTTCATTGTAAACATATGCGAAAAATGCGCGTGCATTGGGAATCAGAACTGCAGTTAGGATTTCAATCTGAAATATGTGCCTTTATCCACTTTGGTGAACTGTGAACTGCTTTGTGAACTGATGTCTCTTGCTGTGTGGTGTACTCACAGTGATGAATCTTGGAATTGCACAATACAAAAACTATTCCTCAATTTTCCACGTGAGGCTGGTTTTAATCCAACTCCAAATGGTCAAGAATCCCCACAGTTACTTTTTAAAAAACATTTTCTGTCAGAAACAAACCTTTTTTTCAGGCAAGTTGTTATTTTGCAAGCCCTCAACTAGTACTCATAATGAGAAGTTAATAGTTTTCTTCCCAGGTTTTACATGCGAGGCTGGTAATTAGAACACAGATTTGGCGATTTCAATTTCAAAGAAAAGATTTTATCCGCTATTCTGCGCATTTTCCAATTAATATGTTGAAGTATATGACTAATGGCATGTGATGTTTTCAACAAAATATTTCTTGTACTGGGGTGGCATGGTGTGTAGATGTAACTGCGTAGACACAGTGACTCATAACCCAACATAAAGCTCTCCGGTAGTAAATAGTAATACAACTTGCAAATGTGGCTCGGAATTGTGTTCCCTTAATCACGGATGCTGTTGTATGGAATATGCAATGATTTCCAGGTCGGCTTTCATCGTAGCATTTTCCAATTTCCTAAATTTTCGATCATTGGACTTTCTTTATCTGGCTGCTAGGAGCTTGCATCGCACAGCTTAACTACGTGGATGGACGAAAACTGAGAAAATTATGATTTATTTCTGATTTCAAAGTATTTAAAATATCTTTTTTGATCGGTGCAACTCTAAGATATGTATTGCCGGACTTGCGACTGATTAATCCTTTCGAACAGGGCTGATGAGGAAATGAGAGACTGTGTAGCTATCGCTATTATGACGGAGATGGCACTGTACTGACGGTGCGCACTGGTAAGTCAACACATTTTAAATTATTTCTAATGTTGCGTTAAAAACATGAAAATTCAGAAGGGCTGTAAATCTTGTTGCGATTACGTGGAAAACCATTGGAAATCCTGCAGCCATTTTTACAGATGGCCATAATATTCTTTGAAATTTGTTTTAACATTAGAACATATTTAAAGTTTTAACAAATGCTTTTGTCCCAGGAAAAAGCCAATCTATTTTTATTTTTTGATAAGATTTCTACAATGGATGACAAAATTCCCTTATCTTAGTAAATACTCATGGAGGTAAAGAGATGCACGGCACCGAAAAAGGCCCTTTTGCCCCTTCGTGTCGATATAAATCGAAAAACAACCATCTGACTATTCGAATCCCATTTTTCAGGACTTAATAGTTTAACACTGAAAATGGAAACGAACGTTTTATGGTCACCACTTAATAGAGCCATGTCTCACTAACACACTGTAATTATGATTCCAACAAATAATGCAAATCTTGACCAGGGTTTATTTTCCTGAAAACAAGGGAAGTGCCATTTCCAATTTAATAAACTGCCACTTTCAAAATCGAAACAATGTTAAATGCTTAAAGACATTACAAACAGCCCTGATTTTGTTCCTAAATTTTTACACCAGTAGCTGGAAACAATGAGAATCTACAACCTTTTTCCAAAGAGTCAATCCCCCTAATCCCCACCACCTGAACCCTTCATTTTCATGAGCACTATAGCTAGGTTTTTTTTTAAACGTAGACTTTGAATCAAATGGTGATCCGATGTCATTTGCAATTTAATAAAGTTTGTAACCACTGTTCAATGAACGTCACTGGAAAACAAATCAGACAGTAAAACATAAAGCAAATCAAGAAAGAAAAGCCAGAGTTCTGTTTGAATTTAGGTTGCATGGACGTCAGTCGTCTGGTCTCGCCTTTCAGCTAATTTAAGCAATTGTATGACATCGCAAGGAATAACTGATACGTTTGATATTTCATTGGATAGCAGTGGAGAAAGAAAAGGGTTTTTCTTTTTAAACAGTCTGCGAGAATAAACTAAACGGTCTCTCCATTAGCTGGAGCTTCCAACAAAATAATATTTTCTATATAAAAAGGAAGTTATTTCAAGACACGATCTGATAATGTAAGATTAGAGATTTGTAAAAACGTGTCGTGTTGTGGTGGAGAACAGGATGTATCAAAGCAGCTACTCTTTGTATGCAACTCCGACTGCGCATACTGTGTGAAACATTCTGCTGATCAGGCACTGTTTATTTTCCTTCATCAGCTGAAAGAAAGTTCTACTCCATTGCATTGAAGGCGAGCAGCGTGATGCAAATTGCGCGAGAATAATTATAGCGCTGTTGCAATTCATTGCGGAGATAGAATCGTCAGGAGTTGAAAGAAAAGAAGGAACCATGCGAAACAAATTGTCTTAACAAAGAGAAACGATTGTTGATTTCAGTATATGGTTAGATTGTAGATTGTTCGTAAATTAGTTACAACTGGTGGTCTCTAGTTCAAAAAATTCCCAACTGATATAGCATTCTTTGTGATTTTCTCCTGTCCGCAATGCAGTCGTAAAGTTGTCAATTTCATTTGGTTACTGTATTGCTGTAAGAGTTTACTGCAAAAAAAGTAAACGTGATACTCTGAGAAGTAGAAGAGGGTCGTTTTAAGCTGCATTTCTATTGGCAATGAAATACAGAGTAAATGACCTATGTTTAAAACGAATTTTAATATTATTGACAATGCTATTTCAGTCAGAGACAATATTCTAGAGTAGATCTGCAAGTAGATTGAGAGTGAAATATTTGTGAAAATAGCCTTTTTTGAGGCAATAATTGGTTTACTTCCTCTTCACCATTATATTATTCAATTTTTATCATTTAATATAAATGGATCATATGTTTCATCTTCTAAATGTTCGTTTGTAAGGTGTCGTCTCAATTCAGAATTACCTCCTTTTTTCAGTATTTTCCAATTTATTCAGTCACCTTGTTTTCCAAGCCGCTAGACGAATCCAAGATAGATCTACTTCCGATATATTCCATTGCCCTTTCAAACTCTGCTTACTTTAGCATTTTTCACTGTAAGACACTTACTTCTTGAAATCTTCCACAAATATTCTGCACTCAATTGAACGTAGGGCAGCACTAGAACCAACAAATCAGTCTCTCATGGCCAACTATGATGCCATTTTAAACCAATCCCATTAGCCTACACGTAGTCGGTACCCGTCCATTCCCTGCCTGTTCACGTGTCTGTCCAAATACATCTTGAACGTTCCACCATGTCTACTTTTACCACTTCCCTTGACAGTGCAACCAAAGCACCTATCAATCTCTGCCTAAAAAAAAACGCCTTGCACATTTCGTTCAGACTGTGCCCGTCTCACCTTAATCCTAACAATATACATTTCTATCCTGTGGGAAAAAACTCCGACTATCCACTTATATCCTCTCATATTTTTATATAGGTCGATTAAATAGACCCTCAGACTCCACGACTCTCGCGAGAACAATCCAGTATTGTGCAACATGGTTTCCTGATAAATTTCTCCCAACTCCTCTAAAGCTTCCATATCATCCCCATAGTGCAGCGACCAGAACTGCATGCAATTCGGGCCTCAGAATAGCTTGTTATCTATTGAGTTATGTTATTGCTAAATTGTGTAAAGTCCACTCATGACGTAGGAGAGTAGTTTCATTAAATCGTAATCAGCGGAGTAATATATCGTTGATTACGATTTGCTCTGTCTCACTGTTTGTATTTTAGCTGGATTGGAACGATGACCTTCAACCATGTGTTTCCATTCAGTTGAAATATATAGTGTTGGCACCATGCAAAATCCCATCGGATTGTTGCAGACCTATATTCGGAAGACAGAATCTTAAACCATGTCTAATGCATAGTGTTTTTCTGCACCTGATGCAAGTGAAAGCACATAGCTTTTATTTCTCATGTACAAAAAATGCAGATATTTTCTTCGTATTTGCTTTCACTGAAAGTCTTACATTTCTCCGTGCACTTTTCTTTTCAAAGTAACATTATTGATTTACAGCTGTTATAATTCTCAACTTGAGCAATAACATTTCAGTAATATTCATTCGACAAACCATGCAATCCAGTAAGCAACAGTGATTTGCATTTGTATTGTAGTTAAACCTAATTAAAGGTGGCACTTGGAGCGAAGGGAACGCAAGACAGAGCAAGCCGAAGGCAAGGGAACTGATTTTAAATGCGAGGTACCGAGGTGCAATTAGCAATCACGAGATTACGACCAAGTACCAAATACTGTTCTGCCTTATAAGAAACACACTGGTTCATAAATCACTGCTTACGCATTGTGGAAATTATGGTCATGAAATAATACTTCTTTTTAATCATTCATGGAATGTGGACTTCGCTAGCTGGCCAGGGGCTCCCCGAACCTGATTGCCCTTGCGAAGTTAGTGGCGAGCTGCCTTCATGAACTGTTGCAGTCCATGTGCTGAAGTTTGACCCACAATGTTCCTTAAGAAGGGATTTCAAGGATTTTATCCCAAAGACAGTGAAGTAATAGTGATAATTTTCTCATTCAACATAGTGGTTAGATTGAATGGGAATTTGCAGGTGGTGGTTTTCTCATGTATCTGCTGTCTTAGTCCTTTTAGATTGAGTGGTCGTGTGATCTTTGGTGAATTTCTGCAGTGTATCTTGTAGATAGCACACACTGCTGTTACTGAACGTCGGTGGTGAAGGGAGTTTATGTTTGTGGATTTACTGCCAGTAAAGCAAGTTTCTTTGCCCTAGATGGTGTCAAGCCTCCTGACTGCTGTTGAGCAGCTGCTCTCATCATGTCATGTAAGGAATATTCTATCACACACATGACTTGTGCTTTGTATATGGTGGACAGGTTTTGGCGAGTCAGGATGTTATTCATTTGCCGCATAATTGCTATTCTCTGGTCTACAATTTTAGCCATTGTATTTATATGGTGAATCCAGTTGAGTTTCTGGTCAATAGTAACCCTAGGATCCAGTTATAACAACACCATTGAATGACAAGCGGCGGTGGTTACATCGTGTCTTATTGGAGAATGTGATTACCTCGCATTTGTGTGACTCATGTTTCTTGGGGAATTCAGTTGTGGATAGTATCAGCTGCTTTGTATGACAAAAGCGAAACTGGAAGATTTTCGCTACGCAAAGGTGCAGGTTAAAAAATGTGTAATGTCGTCCAAAGAAAGCACACTTCTGACCTGTGAAAAATTTGCGTGCCAGAGTTACTGGGCAGAAATATGCGTAGAACCAGTCATAACTTTTATTACAACCCTAAATGCGTGGATAAATCTAACATTTACAATTTGCTTTGATTATTCTGCTGCAGCTAATGTGTTCAGAGCCATTCCCTACACATTACATTTGGCTATTTTTGTACTTATCCTGATATTTCTATTTTCCCGACTGTATTTGCTCAGTATTTCGCAATTGCTGTTAGATTAAAACGTTGCAATTTTATAAAACGCCTTAAACTGTGGTAAGAGTTAATCACACAGTAACATATAGAATATACCAATTGGGGTTGAATAAAGGCTGATACCTTAATCAGTAGACACGTCTTTCTATGTTTTGTTACGAAAAGTTTTGTCGAAATATGTTCTACCTGTATCATTTCCTTTATGGTTACAACAACAAGAGCGTTACCTTCAATTTTAAATGGCTAACGGATGGTTATAATGAGGCCAAGAGTCTGAACTATCTAATTGGATTTGGTATTGACCAAGATTAGGTGCAGGCATGATCTAGGTTAGACGATACTGTCATGGTTAATGAAGAGTATCGCTCTTATTCAGATTGCCAAGCAGAAAGAACCAAACCAAAAGAAGTGCTAGAAAACTGACACATTGTACATCTAACACTGTGGCGAGTAGCAGGTGATATACAACAGGAAAATTCATGAACGGCACAGATCATGCTTGACAACACAATATGCACAGGAATAAGTTTTGAAAAGTTTTAGGGGAGTGTACAAATCCGTTTAATATCACTAAAATGTGGGGATCAGTGTGGAAATATTGACATTGACTAACCTCACAAACACAAGAGATGCTTATGTCAAGAGTGCCAAAATCGAGGAAAGCTTCAGCATGCAACAGATGCTCTCTCAACAACCTCTGAAACAAGAAGGAACAACTAACGTGTGTTCTTTGCCTGGAATGCCACTTATATACGAATCTAATAAGGGAACAAGACGTAAATGTGTTTGCTAGTTGTCGTCGTAATTTTAGATTCACGATATAGGAGAATATTTTACTTAACATAGATATATTATTTAATTCATTGGAAATAGCACAGATTTTTGAACTACAAGACACCTGACAGTTTTACTTACTCCACCTCAGAAAAGATTAAAATTCTAGTCGACATACGTACACCACACACCTCACCTTTGGAAAGATATATTAAACTTAATATTCAAACAGCACAGATTCATGACGTAATTATTATGAAGTAAAACTCCAGAGGCATGTTCAACAGACCAGGCGATTACTCTATTAAATTAAAACTTTGCAGGCGGGAATATTTGGACAGTAAGTGTACGGATTTCGCAGACTATTAGAGATAAACTGTAGCGTGAAAATAAAGGAATGTACCCTGCAGCAGAATTTGTTTTATCGTTTTAAATATATAATTCATGGATGAGATTAGTACGCAATTACTCAGGTAAAGAGTAATTCATATTTGGACGTTGCCACTGACTGGAGTGTTCTGGCAGTAATCAACAGCAATCTTCAAAACTGTGATTTTATTTTCTGTGATTTTATAATGAGAAAATTGTTTTCAATTGTCTGGAAGATGCAAGTAGAGAAAATTGTTGGTAGTCGGGATTTCTTTGCTTAAAATAGACTGGGGTATTGTAGTGCATAAGTAAAAGAATAGGCGAAATATTTTACCTAAGCGCAAGTGATTTTTATCAGCCCTTATGATTGGAAATTAGTTCAAAGGAAACAATGCTGGACTAAGCTCTGTGAAATAGTGGGGGACAATGGAATCCTAATTTATGAGGATAGCATTTGGGGAACAGAGGCAATAGCGTTGTATGCATTTTATCACTGCGTTGCAAAGCAAAAGCACAAAAGCCTGAAAATATCCAATTGAGATAAACTTCAAAGACATGAGAAAGGACATGAGACCTGTTTGAATACTGGGACAGATTAAGTGCCAAAGCACATGACATTGTTGAGCCCTTAAGCAGGGAGTCGTAGGGTTAACTCTGCTTTCTCTCTACAGATGCTGCCAAACTTGCTAAGTTTCTCCAGCACGTTCTTTTTTGTTTGTTTGTTTGTTTTAGATTTCCAGCATCAGCAGTACTTTGCTTTATTTTATAATATTGTTCACTAAAAGGACCTGTCTAAGTTGCTAAATAAGTAGTTTTCACTTGTCCTCACTTACAGAGAGTTGAGTGTCAAAGCTGCTACAAACAAATAGTAGATAAACTGAATAGTATACAATAGGCAAAGACGTGGTACCAACAAACGAGGAAATAATAGCGAAGATGAACAGGGTAAAATAGACAAAGATTGGACACTGTCAAATGCTGAAAAAGGCTAGAGTCATAAAAGCACGTGTTTGAAGAGCATGTGGCTCAGGCTGTTCAGGGGCGTTGGGGTGGAAATAATTGAAATTTTTAGTTGGGCTTCCAAACAATCTCATAATTATGTGGACTTCAGAAACCTGTGGGATTACAGATATAATTAAGGTTCGACAGAAATAAAGGACTACTAAAAAAGGCATTAAAAAGCTCTTCCCATATTGATTATCAGGATTGGAACACATTAACAAAACTGAAAACTGTGACTGGAACCAATAATGTACATAGAAACAGTAACCTCTTCTAATGCTGCATCAAATGGTAGTTATTATACGGATTTTCAAAATTGTGTTTCGGTTTTGATTGCATGATGGACTGCTTCATGGGAACAAGGAAACACGAGTAGGTCATTCAACCTGTAGAGACTGCCCCACCAATCAATACAATTACCGCTGATCGAGGGCTTCAATAGCTTCTAACCATGCCATCCCAATAAACTTGCACGATGCAAGAAAACTTAAATTGATCGATTTCTCGCTTAAACAA
Source organism: Ginglymostoma cirratum (assembly GCA_024137785.1). Lineage (NCBI taxonomy): Eukaryota > Metazoa > Chordata > Chondrichthyes > Orectolobiformes > Ginglymostomatidae > Ginglymostoma > Ginglymostoma cirratum. The sequence continues at coordinate 253,168 of JAHRHZ010000115.1, read as the reverse complement.
GCTTAAATGCTGATCTTCCAGAGAACTCCGGGTAGACAATTCCAGATGGTTGCAGCCCATTGAGTTTACACCAAATCCTCATCTCGAAAGTGGAGCTTCTGCCTTACTTTTTTTGAATTGTGCCCCCTATTCCCCAACTAGGGTAAACATCTTACGTGTGCCTACCCGATTCTATCCCTGTAAGTACTTTGTAAGTTTCAACTAACTTCGCTTTCATCAAAACACTGCACAATATAGCCTTAGTTTGCTGATTCCGTCTTCATTGAACAACACCACCCCGTGACAGGAAGTCTTTCATTGCTCTCCCACTGCTGAAGTAATACGTGTCCTGAGATGGCAAGACCAAAAGTGCAAACAGTTCCTGTTTCTTTTGCTGCTAAATATTGTGGAGATCTAACCATGAGAGCTTTGGGCAGAAGACAACAGTTGGGACTGGGGAAGATTTTTAAAGTTAGTGTTCGGAGGGAAAAAGACTTACTCAGACATGAAAAAAAAGTATGGCTAATAAATGGTACATAGCACTGACTTCAAAAGAGACAAAGAAGGTCATTTTTCAGGGCAAAACTTTAAGCAGTGTCAAAGTGTCTGCTTTAAAAATGTAACATAGATTGCCAATTAGTTTTCATTTATTATGTATTCTATGGCAACTAATATTCCAATTAGACTTCATTTTCTGAGAAATCAGCACTCGCCTGTCACTCAGTGTGCTTTATTTTCCCTTGCACAGTCACGCAAATGGTCCTGATGAGCGACAGTTTCGACGAAATTTCTCTTTATTCAGTCAGTCTGTAGATAGTGAAGGTTCTTCGAGAAATTACTAAGCATTACGTCAGCAAGTTTTAAGCCCATAGGTTTGTAGTGAGTGTCCTGCTGGATTCGAGAATTGTGAAAAAGCAAAAGTCAAAAGAAGTAGTATCAAGTGCTTTTCAAATGTAAACTAATACGCGACATCGGCAGGCAGAAATTTGAAGAAACGTGAATATGAGAATTCGGAGCATAGGCAGGCTATTTAAATCCCTATCTTCACTGCATCGTAAACAAAAGTCTATCCGATCTGTTTTTGGTTGGAATTCCGTATGTTCATCTAATCTGAATAATCTTTGAGTCCCTTCCCTAAGAAGAAACAATCTACCTTGATGTTAAAAGTATTCGCTGATGATAAAAGTTTGAATGTCCCTCACCACTCTGAGAGACGAAAATAAAAGCTTTCCTCAGTTCTAAAGAGGTAACAAATAATTTCAGTGTTGTCGAGGTCTAAGACTGAATGAACAATCTCGAAACAAAATCTGTTACGTTTTGTGCAAACCAAAAGAACTGCGGATGCTGTAAATCAGGATCAAAAACAGAAGTTGATGGAAAAGCTCAGCAGGTCTGGTAGCATCTGGAAGTGAAAATCAAAGTTAACATTTCGGGTCCGGTGACGCTTCGTCAGAACGGGTCACCGGACCCGAAACGTTAACTCTGATTCTCTCTTCACAGATGCTACCAGACCTGCTGAGCTTTTCCAGCAACTTCTGTTTTTGCTCACGTTTCGTGCAAATATAGAATGGATTAAAACCTTAAGTCGATGTCATCATACCGATGAGTGAAAAGCTTTCTTTTTGAACAAAGCAAGAAAGTTGTTATCGAATCAATAGAAATTATAAATAATTAGCAAAATGAGAAGACACCAGATGAAGATATTTATTTCAGTATTGAGTCGCCAAGATGTTGAATGTTGTCCCCCAGCTGCTAGTTAAAATATATTGACTAACAACGTTCAAAGGTAAACTACACGGAAACGTAAAGAAGAAAAATGGCAGAACTGTGGCCGAGTTACTGACGTCAGTTGCACTAATTGAATAGTTACTTCAAAGATGCTGTACAAGTTTTAACATAGAATGCCGTATCTCCAAGACCTTTCCCCTTGCTTCACCATTAGTGCATTTCAGCCGCTAATACGCATAAAGTAACTCTTCATTTAGCCACAAATGCTGGGAATATGGTAGTTGGTGATGCAGAAGAGGTTAGAATTGGAGTAGAATTCAAATTATTCCATATTTTCTTTTAAAATCAAGAACGCATATTCTTAAGGGTTGTCTCTTGTTACCATCTTTTCTGCAAAAGGAGGCGTATTCTGAATATTCACTCTATCCAGTCACCTCAAAATCATAATGTTTCTATAAGATGTCCTCTAAAGATTTAAGTATCCAATTTGAACATTCCCAAAATGTTATGAAGTTTGTTTTCGTAAGATGATGCTTTCTTTTCGAGAATCACTCTTTGAAATGCTCCTGAAGCAATTGAGTAGTTTTCTTTCAAATAAGGGGGCAAAGACGTGCACAAAGCTCTCGGTATTTTCTCAACACCGTCCTGCACAGTTGCAGTAAATCTTCTCCATATTTATGTCTCACGACCCTTGCAACATTATGCTTGCCGTCTTCACCTTTTGTTGTTTTTATATTACGTACTAATTGAAATGTTTCCAGTCACAACACCCCAGATCACTTTGTACCACCGAGTTGCGCATACTACCGATGTAGAGGTAGTATATTTTATTATCATGTTTTCTTCCGCTTCTTCCTAGTTTATATTCATGTAATATACGCCCTTTCTTTATCATTTACGTCCTCATTTTCTGTGTGGTAGAGGTATCATAATGACACTAACTAAATATTGATTCACAATTTCAAGGACCCACTGTCATAAAGATTTCATGAAATGAAAACAATGATGCGGCCAACAATTCGTTAATGACTTGTTATAGTATCTAAGATGCCAGACATGGCTTGATTGGACTTGTCAAAATCTAGATTTTTTCTTTTAAAGTTCATAGTGGTTGAATCTAGGCGAGAGTTGTGGAAGTGTGATGACATAATTATGCGTTAGAAGTTACCACTTTGTCGAATAGATCATTCAGATTGTAAACGTTATGGTTAATTTAAGAAGGCGCTCGGATGTTCATGTAATTTGTGTCTAGGGATGGAGTTTGCAATGTAGACAGAAGACAATGGTCTCTGACTACTTGAAAGAAATTGCTGCTTATCAGCTATGTTTTGGAGGCAAGCCCTCGGAACACTTTTTTGCAGAAGTAGACACTTATTGGAAGATCATGACAATGCGCATTTGGGTGTTCTTAGTGTATATGGAGAAAACTAATAATTCCGCTGATTTTCTTTAAAAAAAAATCATTCACGGGAGGTGGGTGTAACTGACCAGGTTAGCATTTATTGCCCAAAGGGCAGTTAAGTGGCAATCGCATTACGGTGGGTCTGGAGTCAAATGCAGGACAAACTAGGTAAGGACGGCTCTTTCCTTGCCTAAAGGATAATAATGAAACAGGTTTTCTTTTCCCTGACAATCAGCAACGGTTTCATGGTTATCACTAAACTCCTAATACCCGATATTTATTGAATTCGAATTCCTCCATCTGCTATGGCAGTATTCAAACCAGTGTAACGAGAAATTTAACTGGGTTTCAACATTGACAGCCTAGCGACCATACTATTAACCTATCACATCCCCGTGTCACTGGTGATTACTGGTGTGGATTGGTATTATTTGAATTAACAGAAAGAATAACTGATCCCAGTCGCTGCAATGCTACAATGAAATTTCACATCGCTTGCTTGGCGCAATTTGTCCTTCACTTGGAAATTGGAATGTTATAGTTTCTTATTTGAAGGTTTGTTTGTCAACTTTGTCATCGTACCAAATTGCAAATAGAATCGTTTTCCTTTTTATGTTATGTGCATCTCGGAAAGGCCCAGCCCGATTACACTTCATTGATATCTAACTTCTTTTGGACGGTGAGGATCGCTAGACCATATTTAAGGAGATTTAAGAGTCAAGGACATTACTTGGGAATGGGGAAGACATCAGGATGAGATAATTCTTTTGCTAAATGACATAGTTGAGCCAGGTTTTGGTAAACTACAACACTTTAAAGGGGCTAATTCGGCTTCCTAGCATGTTAATTACAGTTAAATTGTGGACACGCATTTGTGCGGTGAAGGTGGGGGAGGGGGCGAGCGGTGCTGCGGCCGCGATGTCTATGACCATGTCCCATCATTACTCTATCCTTTAGTTTGCTAATCCTGCGCTTTTACTGTTAGAGCACCATACAATGTCACTAGATTTCCTTCCAGCTTCAGCTTCCCAACTGAAACTCTTCCAAGAAATGCCAAGAACAAACAGGGTAAGTTTAGCTGTTTTCCTGAGACCGCAGACCCTGCTCAGCCCAGAAGACACACGGCAGAAAAATGACGGAAAACTTCCCATTTGAATGGATAAGGATAGCTCCTGAAATTTTCAATAAGCTTGACATTGTTCACGGAAATGCAGGCTTCGAGATTGGCAGTCTATCCATAATTATTCTCTCTCTTCACTGCTGATGCACTGTCGCAGCGGTATATACCAGCTACAGGATGCACTGCCGAAATTCAACAAAGCTCCTCAGGCAGTACTTTCAAACACACGACAGCTTGCATCTTGCAAAACAAGGTTAGCGGAGACGTCGGAAAACCAAGACTTTCAAGTTTCCCTCCAGGGCATTCAACATCCTGAATTCCAAATATATTTCTATTACTTCAGTGTTGCTGGGTCAAAATTATAGAACTAGCACGCCAACGTCAATTGGGAGTGGATACCCCAAACTAATTTAACGCACTGATTCAATAAGACAGCTCACCACCACAATTTCCAGAGCAACCACGATAGAATTTCCACGAATGTTTGTTTTTTTAAAATTTTTTGTCAACTTCGTGGAAAGGACTTGACTAGCTCTACAAACAAACACTTCTAATGCAGCGCATAACACAGTAATATATTCTTGAACGTGGATGAATTCTTCGTAGCATTTCAAGTGGAATTAATTTCAGACGCAAACTTTTCAAATTTGTCTATTTGTGCAGAGGTTTCCCAGGCACTGAGATCAAACCAAAACTGTTATATTTTGCATTAACATTTGGTCTCTAAGTGTGAAAATACTCCAATATATTGTCAAATACCAACACAATATTAAATAGACAAAACAATGGATCCTAACGCAAATGATGATTTGAACGTATGGAAAAAGTCATACTTGATTATTCAGTGTTCTTTGACATCCGCGCAAGTGAAATTCCATTTGATGTCAGGCCATTGTTATGTCAGAAATGCTGCAGAAAATTTGAGTGCTCCAGGCTTCAAAATAAGAATAATCGTTTGATTTTTGATCTGTTTAGATGTTGACTGAGATATTTGAGCTCTGGCATAATGAGAATAACCTAAATATCATTCTTTGTAATTGTAGCGTCACAACGCACTTCTCCAGCCGTCAGTCTCCTCTATTCTGTAACTGACGAACTGAAGGGAAAAGGATTTGTGCAGCTCGCCTGTCTGATCAGCGGATACTATCCAGAATCCATTGAAATAGAATGGGAGAAAAACAACCATCGTGTAGATTCAAACATTACAACTACGTCCCCAGTGAAAATGACAAGTGGAGCCTATAGTTCTATAAGCTTTCTCCAAGTACCTTTGCGGGAATTGAACAGCAGTAATGTGTACAGTTGCCAAGTAACTCATCCTTCAACCAACAGTAATCAGCGAAAAGAAATTCAGTTCACATCAGGTAAGGAAACTGGCCTATTTTACAGGTTTGCAAGTGAATACTCTCAATGTGTTTGTCCGGTATGGATTAGTTGGAATATTGCCATTTTAACTTATCAATAAGATTTAATGTCTTCTTTCACTGGTCCAATGAGTGAAGTAGTGTTAGTTCATGACGCAGTGAAAAACGACAGTAAGAGGATGGGAAATATTTCAACAGGAAGAATCAGTGAATCTGAAGCCTTGGCTTATAAAAAAAAATTATATGCATTATAGAGGGAGTTAATTAACATTGGATTTTATCATTTAATGTTTGAGCAAAAATTGATCAGAACAATCTCGACCAAGCCAGAATGCGAAATATCAGTTGTGAGGACAGATTGGAGAATTTGTGACTGATCTTTTTGGAGTGAAGAAGGCAGAGAGATTTGAAGGATGTTTTCAAAATCACGTTAATGCTGTAGAGAATAGAAGCTGTTGTAGTTTGTATAAGAAAATAAATTACAAGAGGAAAGAGATTTAAAGTGATGTGTAATTGAATCAGTAATGCCGTAAGAAAAACAAACCTGGGAAAACAATTAAAATATTGTTTCATTTTCAATAATCGCCTGCGCTAAAGAAAGATAATGGTTCTCGTCAAATCAATTATCAGTGATATTAAATCACAGCCAAACCTCAACAACCATCATCTTTAAAGCTGGCCGAATCCGAATCTCTGGTTTCTCATTGGCAGATCTCATCGTATTTCTCAGAGAACCTACGCTAAAAGAAACCTGGATCGATAAGACTGCCACGCTGGTGTGTGAGGTAGTTTCTACAATTCCCACTGCGGTTGTGATTACTTGGACAGTTGATGGACAGTTAAGGACTGAAGGAACTCAAATTGAGGCGGGTAGAAGGGAAGGAAACCAGTACGTGACCATTGGGCGCTTAACAAGCAGCGTGGAGGAATGGGAGCGAGGGGTTGAATATACTTGTTCAGCCAACGATAGCCAATCATCAACTGTGGTTACAAAAAGAACAAGAAAGACAAAGGGTAGGTAAAGAAAATATAGCATTATTTGGAATGTCAATGGAGAGAAGGCTAATATGGTTTAAACTTTTGTTACAGCCATGCCAGTTGTGCCAAAGGTTCATCTCATGCCTCCATCACCAGAAGAAGTTAAAAATACCAAAATTGCTACTCTCACTTGCCTGATAAGCGGATTCTATCCTGAAAAAATAAACATAACCTGGGAGAAGGATGGGACTGTTTTGCACTCGAATATCAGCAGTTCGCCCACTGCTCTGGAACAAGACCAGACGTTCAGCGCCAGAAGCCTCTTAACAGTACCAGCAGCGGATTGGAACACAGGAGCAAGATATTCCTGTGCTGCTTTTCATCTACCTTCACAATCCAACGAGAAAAGAGTTATTAGAAGCCTGAAAGGTAAGAACAGTTTCTCACAGTACGTTCATATGATCAGTGTTGCATTCAGACATTTACGTCTGAATGTAGCACTGAAACGTAGTTAGGTTACTATACATGCTAGAAGTACCACGATTTGATTAGTTCCATTAATGGCCTTAATTCACATGCAGTAATTCGTCAAGTAAATGAGTCACCGTCAAAGTATGCATAGCGGCCAACTTTGTGAGAAGCCTATAGTACGCCGGTGAAGATTTGTCTAACTTCATTGGGGCAATTGGCGATTGTGTGCTGCGTATAAACAGTGCTAAATAGATTCAAAGAGATTGTGCTCTATACAATGTTAAGGGAGAAAACTGCAAGTCGTTAGCTTTCCTCCTTATTTTCCAGTTTAAATCTATTAAAGACTGATAGACGAGGGGGAAAAAATGAACACGTTATCGGTGATGCATTTGTTCCAAGTTATATATGTCAAATAGCAAAATCTTCTGCTACACAGATTCACACATAGGAGAAAATACAACGTGTAAATGAATGGCGCCGAATGCCATGATCTGCTACTCAGACCATTTTAATTCTAGCTTCTATTTCTGGTCATTTACTTTTGCAGAAATGCATGTTTTCAATAAAATCATCGCAGTACCAGGGAGTTGGTGACAGGGAAGCAGTGAAACTTGATACAACAGTAGGTGCCTTCCCAAGATTGCAAAGAGTTTATTGGTCTCATCTTGCATTTCCGATGAAGGGTCTAGGCCCGAAACGGCAAGTTTTCCTGCTCCTATGATGCTGCTGGACCTGCTGTGTTCATCCAGCCCCACGCTTGTTATCATTGGTCTCATCTTGTTGTGTTTGGAGGCCTTGGAGTCGGGGATAATGCCCTCAGATTTATCACGCAGCAAGAAAAGCCTGCTTTCAATTCGGATTTTAGAAAAGTGCTTGGAGTGCATTTTCTAATAACAGCCAAAATGAATTTGACCATTATGAGTCCATTGCAGCATATCCTGCCGATATATTTTGCACAGGTAGATAACGTCTGCTCCTGACGTTCTAGAGGATAACCTACAGAAAATATACGGCAGAGTGAGATGAATGGTGGGTATGTCACAGGATAAACACTGCTATTACAAAGGATCACTGTTACTAAATTTCAGCCTCTACAATTGTCGTGAAATTGTACGTCAGATTTGTGATGCAATAATTGCTGAATACTGAATTATCTCATTTGAAGGTGTGTAATTTTACAGTTCACATTGTTGTACACAACCTAAGAAAACATAACTTGGTCCCCCATTGACTTGAGGCGTTCTTTTCACCTCTGCTACGGGCAGAACTGAATGGCGCTCTCAGACTTTCACCACGGATACATGCTGATCTGCTGCTTCAGTTGTGATGACCACTGAGTAGAACATTCAGAAGTAAATAATGCACCGGAACTGCCAAAGCACCAAGTCATACAGCATAGATACAGACCACAGTCAAACTTATACATGACGACCTGGTACCCCAAACTGAATTAATCTCATTTGCGTGTATTTGGCCCACATCTCTCTAAATGTTTCCTGTTAATGTACCTGTCCAAATCTGTTTTAAGTGTTGTAATTATAGTCGCTTCTACCATGTACAGTGGCAGCTTAATCCATACACAAATTACCTTGAGTGTGAAAAAAGTGCCCCTCAGGTCCGTTTCAAATCTTTCTCCTGTCACGTTAAACTTGCGCCGTATAGTTTTGAATTTTCCTATCCTGGGAAAAGACCTTGGTTATTCACCAGATCTATGCTGCTCATGATTTTATCAATCTCTTTCTGGTCACACTCCAGGGAAATTAGCCCCAGCCTATTCAGCTTCTCCACATAGCTCAAACACGCTAACTCTGGCCACATTATTGAAAATGTTTTCTGAACCTTCTCAAGTTTTACAACATCTTTGCTGGGGCAGGGAGACCGGAATTGAACGCAATATTCCAAAAGTAGCCTACCAATGCCCTGTATGGCTGCAAAACGACCTCCCAATTTCTATACTAAATGCACTGACCAATAAAGGTAAGCGTACCAAACGCCTTCTTCATTATCCTGTCTACCTGCGATTCCACTTTTAAGGAACTATGAACCTGCAACCTAAGGTCACTTTGTTCGGCAATACTCACAGGGCCTTAACATTAAGTGTAGAAGTCCTGCCCTGATTTGCCTTATCAAAATGCTGGACCTCATAGTTATCTAAAGTAAACTCCATCTGCCACTCTTTGGCCCGTTTGCCCATCTGATCAAGATCCCATTGTACTTTGTGGTAAAAACCAAAAGGACGGCAGATGCTGTAAATCAGAAACAAAAACAGAAGTTGCTGGAAAAGCGCAGCAGGTCTGGCAGCATCTGTGAAGAACAAGTTCTGAGGAAGTGTCGCCAGACCCGAAACATCAACTCTGATTTTTTTCTTCACAGATGCTGCCAGACCTGTTGAATTTTTCCAGCAATTTCTGTTTTTGTACTCTGATGTAACTTTCTTCAATACCCACTGTACCACTAATTTTGTTGTCGTCTGCAAACATACTAACCACACTACCTATATTCACATCCAAATTACTTACATAAATGACAAAAAGTAGTGGACACAACAGTGATCCTTGTAGCACACTGCTGGTCACAAGCCTCCAATCAGAAAAGCAACCATCCACTACCACCCTCTGTCTAACCTCATGTTGGAGCAACGAACGTTAATGAATCTGCTGCAGATATTAGGGCCTAGGATCCTACACCTGTATGTTTAATTCAAATAGCCTCTTACTTTTCTAAACTCTAGTGGAAATGAGCATAATTTTTCAAATTTTTTCTCTGAAGACTACCATTACATTCTAATATTTAGTCTAGTAATCCCTCTCTCAGCTACCCCCAGTGCTTTTACATTTCTTAAATGAATTGAGCATACCGTGCACATTACACCAGATGTATTCCCAAGTCATTTCAAAGTTGTAACATAACTTTGCTATTTTGTATTCAATTCCCTTCGTGATAAATTATTACATTGCATTAATATTATTAATTACTTGCTGCACCGATGTACCATTTGTAATTTCTGAGGTCATTGGGATCTCTCTACATCTTGGACCTCTACAGTCTCTCAGCATTTGCTCAATATAAAAGATTGAACAGGGATTAGACCTTTCAGTCTTCAGAGCCTGCTCTGCAATTCGACACGATGATTTTTCATAATCCAACTCACTATTCTGTTCCGTCTTTCTTCCCATATCCTTCCATCCCCTTTGTCCTCAGAGTTGCTTCTAATTCCTTTTGAAAGCATTCAACATTTTGGCCTCAATCATGTTCTGTGGCAGAAATTTTCAATGGCTTAACAGTGTCAATGTGAAGACATTTCTTATAATTGGATGCTTCTATCACAATTTTGCTGCCAAAATGACAATTTTCACTAACAGAGTCTGTTTGCAGCAATATTTCCCAATCACTAAACTAATATGTTTTCTATTTTTTTCTTTTTTCTAAACTTCTTATAGCCTTTTCAAAAGGTAAAATCCTTGTCTTCTTGGCGGCCTGAGCAAAATTGACAATTATGCCTTCCGACAATTTGTCCAATATCCTTCCTGTAAGTTGTAAAGTATTAGCACCGATTCTTGTGGTACAACAAATATTACTTACTTCCAACCTGAAAGCCTTAATTTGTATCTCTTTCCCCTTCATTTTAACCAGTCAAACTTTTTTCCATGTTCAGTTATATTTTCGATTTTCCCCAACCTGACAGTCTTCAATTCCCAAGAGCATCAACCATCTATCAAATACTGCCTTAAATCAATAGTTTAATCAATTTCCCTACTTTCTGGAGAAAGAAAAAGAAATAACTTTTTTTTCAATTGAGAATATGTAGAGTCCTCATCTCGAAATTAAGAGCAATACATTGCACTTCTAGGACGCGTAAAAACTATGTCTTTAGAACTCAGAATTTGGAAAGATAGACATTGGGTGCAAATGGGAACAATCCAGAAACGCATTCTATAGCATTTTGGTCCCTTGTCATCTGGATTAAGTGACAAATTTGGCATCGATATGGCAAAATAATGTGATTATGCGCCTGAATAGAAGACGTTATCCCACTGGAAGAGTACAAATGTAGCATACGTGACTACTGAAAGTCTCTAAATAATGTATTCGCCATTGTTAAGAGGAAAGCAGTTTCACCGCTCACAGTGGCAACTTCTATTCCCTGTCTCTGATATTATGAATATGAGCAATATCAGTTTACCTGGACTGTAAAAACCTTCTCCGTAAGAAGAGCTGTCAGGAGAAGTTCCCTTGGGCTATGGATGATCTCGTAATACACGTCTCATGTTATACTTTTATTTCAATGTAACCACGTATTTGCAGCAAAGCTTCTTCCTAAACTGGCATTGCATTTCTTTATTTCATCAAAAGAAAAATCTGATCTCAAAAAACAAACGAAATCCATGCAGAGTTGATGTGGGAAATCTGAAGTTTAGTCCAAAGGTAATAAGGTCTTTCATTCCTTGAACACAGTCAGATCAATATAAAGACTGGCACAGAGTAGACTTTGATGATCTTAACTGGTGCAATCTTGGAATCCGCAGCTTCTAGGTAAAAGTAATTGAACAGCGGTAATGCTTCATTTCATGGGTAGGTATGTGTTCAACACCAGAACCGAAAGAGTCTGCACAATTAACTTCCCAGTCAGAAAAAAATGGCAAACTGTGGAATGTTCGAAAGTGTTACAGATAACTTTCTCCATGGAAGCTGGAGGAAGTTAAGAATAAAGCGCAATCCAGGGGAGTCCATCATTTTAGAAAGTATTCAAGAAAAAATATACTGAGAAGAACAGTTTAGAGTAAGTGTAATTATTTCTTGCCTCTTGGAATATGTTGCAGTTGTTTCAAGTTATGTTTTCAAAATATCATCTTAAAATAACTACTCTATTTTTATTTCAAGCTGATTGTCACGAGGCAGTCATTTCTGTCAATGTACAGAAGCCTTCATTTGAAGAGATTTGGAACCAGCTGACTGCTACTGTTGTTTGCGAAATTCTCTACGTTGATTTGGAAAACATCAGCGTATCCTGGCAAGTGGATGGGAGCAGGAGGACGGAAGGAGTCGATACTCAGAAGCCTGAGTGGAGAGGAAGTAAATTGGCCATCATTAGCAAACTCCAAGTCACTACCGTGGAATGGAACAGTGGGGTGGAATATGTTTGTTTCGTAGAGAACAACGCATTGCCAACTCCAGTGAAATCATCCACCAGAAAACTCATAGGTAAGATATTTTGTTGCATATGTTGAACATATCGTCCATGATTTTCGGTCAATGCGACACCGAAGAGTATGCCATCAGATGTATCACTTTTGTCTTTAGCTTGGCTTGGTTACCAACCTCTTCTGCGACAAGCAGGACTTGTGCCAGAATCAAAAACAAAGTTGCTGGAAAAGCTCACCAGGTCTGGCAACATCTGTAAGGAGAAAACAGAGTTAACGTTTCGGGGCTGTTGACCCTTCCTCAGATCTTTCGGTTTTTATCTTGTGTCAGAATCTTTGAGTTTAGAACTTGGCATCTTAAATGCATTGGAAGCAAAGCGGCTTTTTTAAAGCGATTTTTGTCGGTTAATTGTTGACATAGAATAGAACTTTTTTGCTGTGGACTTCTCTTTGTAATTTGACGCGCACTGTGCTCCCAAATATGTGCTGCCAAAGAGAGCTATTTATCAAATTGTCAAGGATGCACATCCTATCAAAAGAACTGGCAGACGGGCAGAGGAGGCGGAGTTGCCTTGTTAGTAAGAAATGGAATTATATCGATAGCAAAAATAATGATAGAGTTAGAAAGCATAAAATATGTATGGGTAGAGTTGAAGAACCACAATGTCCCTGACGGAACCTCCTCGTATGAATCAGGAAGTGGATCAGAACGCTGTTGAAGAGTCACCTGACTCAAAATATAAGATCTGCTTTTTCTTCCCCACAGATGCTGCCAGACCTGCTGAAATTTTCCATCAATTGTGTTTGTGTGTGTTTGTGTGTGTGTGTGTCTTTGCTTCAGATCTCTTGCAGCCGCAGTTCTTTGCAGTATTATAGATACAAGTAAACTTGCATGGATCTGAAGCTGTTTCTCAATGTTCAAACAAAATTTTTCATAACAGAGGGCACTGGAAGTGAGAATTAACCAAAATATAGCCTCTGTGTAATAAATCTCATTCTCTTTGCAGTTGGACAAATGCATCCTCCGAAAGTCTACGTTCTGCCTCCATCAGCGGATGAGATTAAAACTGAGAAGACAGCTACTCTAGTGTGTCTCGCCACTGGTTTCTATCCAGCTGATATTTACATTGCTTGGATGGCCAATGACACGCTTTTGGATTCGGGTTCGCTGAGCCAACCAATCACCAGGAAGGAAGGGGATTCCAATTCCATTGCCAGCAGATTGCAAGTCACCGCGGCAGAGTGGAACAGTGGAGTTACTTATTCCTGTTTAGTGGGACACCCGTCCCTTAAAAGAAACTTAATTAGAAGTACAAATAATTTCCGGGGTAAACCTACATTGTTTAACGTGTCTGTTGTTCTAACTGATAGTCTAAAACCTTGCGTATAACTACCAGCATTGAATAATTGCTTAATTGATTTAACTCAGCGGTGGAATTCACAGATGTTTCTGATTCATCAATTGTCACAGAACTCTCCAGATCAGCAAACACTTGCCCACATTTTAGGGAGTAGAATAAATTGAATACATCAATAAAATGTAAATGTGCTTAGAATCTGATGGTAAAGAATTAGCTTAGTCCTGCCTGACACTACAGTAATTCTAAACATATGTCGAAGGGTTTTGTGACTTGGTGATGAACAGAAAGTTGTATTTCATCCGTACGTGGCTCATATAATTGCAATAAATGGACACTTAAAAAAACAAATCTGCTGATTTCCATATCTATATTTATGTTTTGCATGCATTTAATCTTCGTGCAGATAATTTATAAATGAATCCATTTATGTATGATGTCCATTCCATAAAATATCGCGACACGTGTCCATTTCTGCTCTGCTGCCAGATTCAAGCTTGCTTTCAAGGAAGTTGTACTGACTCTGAAAAATTTGCGTTTAACCCATGGGGAATGAGATGAAAGGAAATACCAATAGGTGATCAACTCAGATTTGATGGGCTGAAGGATCGTTTGCTGTCCTGTAGACCTCTATTAGAATCAGTTGACAGGAGGTGACTGAAGGTCATACCATCAGATAACTGAAGGTGAGGGAGGCGGGAGGGTGAGATAATATTGTATTTAGAGTTAAGAATGGTCAAGACTGGCCTGCGTTATTTGGAGTTCAAAATAATTACTGCTGAATTTATAGGAAACGGGATGTGTGAGAATTTCCCTCCGCTGCGGTAAAGGCTAAAATTAGGTTAATATTAGCGATCTGTCAATTAAAATGGACATTGAGGAGAAATCATTGAGGGTTGCAAATGCCTGGAGTTCTTCCCCAGAGAGAAACAGACGTGAGTTAATTTATTGTATTAAAATACATTATTAGATAGATTCACAAATAGCAAGGGTGTCAGGTAGGAATGTGGAGTGAGGAAATAATGAGATATGTCATGATCTTATCAAGTGGCAGAGTTGGTTAAATCAGCAAAATGTCCTTATCCTAATACAACGTGGAACAAAAACATAAATTGCTGGAAATGTTCAGCAGGTGTTGCAGCATCTGTGTGGAGAAAGCCAAGATAATGTTGCGGGTTGACTGACCTTTCCTATGAACGTATAGATCCTCTGTTTTCCTTTGATCTCACATCTTATCAATCACCAATTTCAAGCACAGTAGTGACATCTCGAATCTCTTCTAAGTCTCCTATGATGTGAAATGAGGACATGGTCTCGCTCCACCCCATTCGCCATTTTCTTGAGCCAAACGCTCAACAGCCAAAATGAAATCTGCAGGTGGAAGCGATCACGATTCAGGACACTTTCTAAAAAGTGCAGAGCAACCACAGCTTGAAGGGACAGACGAATCCCAATGTGGACAACGTCCTCTTCAAACTCTGTTGGGAATCGAATCACGGGTACTGCGCTGCCGTCAGGCGTACATTACGCAGTACTTCCATCAGAGTTACATCTCCAACATCTAAAGGCAGGGCACCATGTTTTTTTTATGCAGTCACGTTTACGAGAACGTTGTTGGTGTGGTGAGTATGCATTGTCCAGAGGGCAGTTAAGATTCAATCACATTTCTCTGGGTCTCCAGCTTGCAGTTTCCTTCCCTAAAGGGCGTTAGTGACAATCGACAATGGTATCATGGTCACTATTAGACACCTCATTCCAGATTCTTATTGAATTAAAATTCAAATATCTGCTGCAACTTGGTTCAAACTCGGGACTCGAGAACATTACCTGAGTCTCTGGATTAACATTCCGGCAATAATACCATTAAGTATCGCCTCCGGTAAACATTACAAGCGTTGAAGTAATAGAAACGATTGGCCTCACCGGCATCGAGGCTTTTTTTCTGTCTAAGCTAACTATATTGTATATGATATATTGTCTGGCTGAACAACAATCGCCCGCATAATTTTATGGTGCAAAGGGTTGTAATAGAGCCACAACATGGAAGGCTTTTCAGGACTCTTCGAAGGTGTTGCTGTCTGCGACTAAGTCTTACGTGAGTTAGACTGTATCTGGAGACCAAGACAACCTATTTTAGAGCCGCCTTGAAGTGTCAATAGCCTGCATTTAGACTTTCCTGAACTGTTAGAGATTTTTAACCTCCTGTATGGCATATCTCTGAACTAGTTGGATCTTGAATTCAAGACTTCTGGTTCAGAGGTAAAGACACTGCCATCGAATTACAAGAGCCTTTATTCTGCCCTGTTAGCACATTATAAGCTTGAACAAAATCATCTTTCATTCTGTTAATTCTAAAGAATGTGGTTGCCTTGTTCGTAAGAAATGAAATCAAATAGCAAGAAGTGATATAGTGTTGGAAGGCATAGAGTCTGTGTGGGTAAAGTGAGAAACCACAAAGGAAAACATACCCCGGTGGGAGTAATATACAGACTCCTAGGGATAGTCTGGGTGGAGGGGAGAAACTACAAAAAAGGGTAGAAAAGGCATGCAGGAAAACCACAATTACAATGATCAATAAGCTTGTTGATTGTGAAGTTCAGGTTTTATCGGATCCCAAGAAAATGATTTTGTCGACTGCCTTCGATTTTTGTTGGAGCAGAGTGTAATAGAGTCCACTAGAGATTAGGCAATTCTGGATTTGGTGATTCATAATGAAGCATACTTGGTTAGGGAGATTATGGAAAAGGAGACCTTGGGGTCAGCGACCATAATATGATAAACTTCACCCTGCCATTTGAGGCGGGAGAGGGGTGGTGGCGGTGGGGATCTTGAATCAGATGTAACTGTACTAAAATTGATTAATGTTAACTACAAAGACATGAGAGAGGAACTGGTCACAGTCGGTTGGCAATGGAGCCTAGCAAAGAAGATGGTGGAGCAGCAATGACAGCAGTTTCTATGGGTAATTCAGGAGACACAGCAGACATCCGTCCCAAGGAATAAAGAACAAGTTAAGAGGATAAGGAGGCAACTATGGCTGATGAGGAAAGTCAGGTACAGCACAAACCCAAAACAGGAAGCATGCACGTTGCAAGGACTGAGTGGGAAGCCAGATGTTTGGAAAGCTTTAAAAAATCAGCATAAGGGCAATTGAAACAAAAGCAATAAAGGGGAAGAAGATGCAATGTGAGTGTAAACGATCCAGTAATAGAAGATTGCAAGTGATGTTATTTTTACATATATGAAAAGCAAAAGAGAGGCAAGTGTGCACATTGAACCATTGGAAAATGAGGCAGGAGAAGTAGTAATTGAGAGCAGGAAAATTGCAGAGGAACTGAATAGGTAGTTCACACCAGTCTTTAGGGTTCAAGACACAAGTAGCATATTAGAACTTCAAGAGAGTCCAGGAAATGTGACTGTTGTGACCATCAGTAAAGATCTTGTGCTGGGGAAGCTGAAAGGTCTGAATGTGAATAAATCACACAGATGCACTACACACCAGGAGAAGGAGACAACTAAGGAGATTGTAGTGAAATTTAATAAATCACTGGTGTCAGGGACGGTCCCAGACGACTGAAAAATGGCTTATGTAACAGCAATATGTAAGAAGGGAAGGAGACCGAAGATGGGAAATTATAGGCTGGTTACCCTGACTTCTGACTTCTTAGAGTCCAGTATTAAGGAAGAAATTACAGAAGACTTGGAAGTGCTTGGTAGAAAAGGGATTAAGCCTGCATGATTTCGCCAAAGGGAAGTCGTGCCTGCAAATCTGTCAGAATCTTTTGAAGAGGTGATGAGCAAGTTAAACAAAGGAGAGCCAATGGACGCGACCTATTTCGATTTCCAGAAGGCCTTTGACAAAGAGTCGCACAGGGTGTTGATAATAATATAAGAGTCCATGCTTTTAGGGGAAAGGTACAGGTATGGAAATACAGATTGGCTTACTGGTGGAAGGCAGAAAGTGAGGATAAAGGGGCATTTCATAAATTGGCAGCCCGTTACTCGTGGAGATCCACAGGGGCCCATGTTGGTGGGAACACAACCGTTCACTATCTGGACATAGGAACTAAGTGTATTGTTGTCAGGTTTGTGGGTGAGAAAGATATGTAGAGAGACAGGGAGTGTTGGGGAAGCGGGAGCCTACAGAAGGACTTGGATGGGCTAAGAGAATGGGCCATAAAGTGGCAGATGGAATACAATGTAGGAAGGTGTGAGTTCATGCACTTTGGAAGGAAAAATAGACGCGTACACTACTTTCTAAATGGAAAAGCCTTCGAAAGTTTAAAGCAAATTGGGATTTAGGTGATTTAGTTCAAGATTTGCTTCAGGTTAATATGCGGTTTCCTTTGACAGTTAGGAAGGCAAATGCAATGTTAGCATTCATTTCAAGAGGATTGAAACGAAAACGTAAGGTTGTACATCTGAGTATGTATACATCTCTGGTAAAACTGCATTTAGAAAATTTTGAGCAGTTTTGAGGCTCATAGCTAATGAAGGATGGGCTGGCCTTGGAAAGGATCCAAAGGATTTTCTCAAGATGATCCTGAAGATGGAGGGCTTGTCAGATGAGAAGCGGTTGACGTCTCTGAGTCAGTACTTGAAGTGGTTTAGAAGGATGGGGGGGGGTGCGGTATCTCATGGAAACTTAGATAATACTGAGAAGCCTGGGTAGAGTGAACATATAGGAGAAGTTTCAATTAGTCGGGGAGAATAGATCCCGAGCGTAGAGCCTCAGAGTGAAGGGACAACTCTTTAGAATTGGGATGAGGAGGAATTTCTTCAGCCTGAGGGTAGTGAATCTGTGGAACTCATTGTCTCACAAGGTTTTGGAGGTCAGATTATTGAGTATGTTTAAGAGAGAGAGATAAAGTAATGACTAATCTTTTACTATTAGCAAGCAACAAGTCGTTTTTTCCCCAAATTATTTTGATAATCAGGCTATCCGACATTGAGTTGGTTAATGGATGAACCAAATGAATGTTCGACATTGCTTATTCTTGCTCTGAATTCTTTTGCAACCTCTTTGCAGCTATTTGGAAATCACATTATTTTTATTTGTAACAATGTCATTCTATTACGTTTAGAAATCCCTCAAGTGAGTCAAGAACCAGAAGGTTATGAGGTTGAAGAAGGATTAGAATTTTCTGATGAAGATTCCAACTGTGTATCAATTATAATCACCTTCGCCATCATGTTTATTTTCAGTATATTCTACGGCACTTGTATAACCCTGTTTAAGGTAACAACAATTGTGAATTGAATTCGGATTTAAAAAATTGCAAGAAGCTTCAGCTTATTTTTTAGATGTATCGAAATACAAATTATGAAGTATGTAATCCAATATATCAATCGTTTCTTTCATGATATTTATCATATTGGTTTTGAAAGATCATTTGAAGGTCGATTGCTGACAGGAAACCAAGAGAATGCTGAAGAACATCACCAGGTCTGACAGCACTTGTGGAGAATACATGAGTTAACTTTTGGAGTCTGGAATGATTCTGCTTGAGAGGAAAATTATGAAGAATGGTCAAACACTAATAGTTAACTATTTTTGTCTATCCACAAATGCTGTCAGAACTAAAAAGTTACTCCTGCATTCTCCATGTCTGATAAATATTTTTAGCACTAACAGTATTTTGGCTTTATTAACAGTTCTTTGACCAAATCATCAAGTCTCCCAATATGATGAAATTGTGTAAGAATGTGTGCAAACGAGATGAAATGTAACATCAGAATCAGAATATAGCAAGAATAGAAAACGTTGAGTTGAGTAGAATTCAACTTTCCTTAGAAAGGAAGACCAAGAGAGAAAGTTGAACTGCAAACAAAAGTTTGCAATCGAACATGGAGCACTCTAAATAAATTAGGAAACGTTGACTTCTGAAGGATGGATCATTATGAATAAATACTGATAGTACTGATACGGAGGAACTTTGGATGATGATAGTACACAAATCATACATACATGTCTCAGAGAAGTTGGAATTTCGGATTCCACGAAGTGCAAGGAAATTACTAACGAGAGAGATGGTAGAATGTTTACTTCACGAAATTCATAAAAGGGGGCGATTTATTTGAGAATAACATCAACAAATGTAATAAGCGGAATCAAAGTGAGAATTTCAACATGGAATTCACATTCCAGTATAAGATGGCAGTTAAATTCCAATATCTAATAAAAACCGGAAGTGAGTGCTATGTTGAATACAACTGAAAGAGACAGAGCTGAGAACAGAAACTCCGTAGAAACATAGGATTTCAAGAGCAGTAACGGGCCTTTTAGCCCTTGTGCCTGTTCTGCCATTCTGGGCAAAATCTGTCAACTGAAAATGATCCATATGTTCTATTTTGCTTTCTGCCTGTTAACCGTTTTTCAATCCATGCCAGTCAAGTGTGCTTTAATTTTCTTCACAAACTCATAATGTGGGACCTTATCAAAAGTTCTTTTGGAACCCCTAAGCTATGACCATGTTTGAGATCCACATAACCTCATGAGATTTTCAAATAGAATGCGTGGGTGATGAACCACAAAGTGAAATTTTTAGTTATTCAAGAGTAAAAACAGGAAACCAATAGAATGTAAGACCACCAGCAAGACGAAGAATACTATTCCCACAATCTCTGAGAAGAAAACGGATCAAAGGCTTATCAAATTATATGCACTTCCGCCCACATCTTTTAAGAAGTTAATATTAATATGCGTTAATCTAAAGGTTTATAATTCTAATTGGCACCCCTTTTGCGTTTCCCATTTCTGATGAAGGGTTTAGGCCCGAAACGTCAAGTTTTCCTGCTCCTATGATGCTGCTTGACCTGCTGTGTTCATCCAGCCCCATGCTTGTTATCTCGGATTCTCCAGCATCTGCAGTACCTTTTATCTCCTTTACCCCTTTTGCGTTAGATTGCTACTGTGGATCAGAGCAGTTGTGTGTAAATGTTTTCCAACAGCATTCGTGTTTGGAGTATGACTTTTCTGTTGTTAACTAAGCCATGATCTCGATGCATTGAGCTGAAGATCAGTTTTCCCCTTTTATTTTTCACTAATGAATATTCCAACTAGCTCAGTTAGCTCAGTGAGGGTGAAGAGTTACTATTTCATCTTCCAACCAACAAGCCTGGTCTACAAAACCCGTCTTCAGGCCAATACTCTGCACCCTGGCATCACCGTGGTCAGTCTGTTAAGCGCACTCTCCTGATTTTTAAAAAAATCATTCACATGATGATGAGGGCATTACTTGGGGCAGTAATGAGGGCATTACTGGCCAGGCAGCATTTATTGCTCATCCCTAATTGCCTGGAGGGAAGTTAAGATTCAACAACATAGCTGTGGACCTGGAGTCACATGGAGGCCAGATCTTATATGGTTGGGAGTTTCCTTCTAAAGGGCATTATTAAACCAGATGTGCTGTCCCCAGCAATGGGCTCATGGTCTGCATTAGACTCTTAATTCCAGATATTTATTTAATGCAAATTTGACCATCTGCTGTGTTCGGATTCAAACACGGGTCCCCAGAATATTATCTGGGTCTCTAGATTAACAGGTGCAGTGATAATACCACTAGGCCATCGCCCCCCACTAAGGCACGGCCTCTCGTGGCGCAAACAATTGCTATTCCAAGAGTTGATTAGTCCTGTCCTTCAGAATTCTTTTCCGACAAATTCCCCACCACAGACGTCAAACTCACTAGGTTGTAATTACCTGGCCTATCCCTGCTGCACTTCTTGATCAAAGGAACCACGTTAGCTATCTTGCAGTTATCTGGCACTTCCCCTGTGGCCAGGGAAGTATTTAATATCTCCGCCCATTAATTGCCTCGCTTGCCTCTCGTAGCGGCCTGGGATATTTCTTCCCGGGACCTGGAGATTTATTCACCCTTGTGCCCGCTAAAACATCTGGTACCTCCTACTTACTAACCTTTACATGCTTTAGAACCTCACAACTGAAATCTTTAACTGTTTTTCCTCATTGTGAATGCTGATGAGAAATATTCATTTAAGACCACACCCCTCCTTCTGGCCCCAGCACAGACTATCCCGTTTGTCTCTAGTATTCCCCATCTTATGATTCAAAATTGGAGGACACAGGATATCTTGAAAGTGTGGTTAATGAAACATGGAGCAACATACACTTAGGCTTATTAGAACTATGGAGAATGCAATCGTTATGTACCAAAATGAAAGCTAATGTGAAGTGCGAAGCTACGTGGAACTTTACTCAGAACGTTCATTCAATATCAGGTAGTGTTTCGCATCCAAATCTAATGCCACAATATACGACATTTGGGAAGGCATCAGAGAGATCTAGGCTAACACGATGGCTCAATGATTAGCACTAATGCCGCACAGCGATCGATTCTACCTATGTGTGGCGGTTGCATTTCCTTTCTTTGCCTGCTGCTTTAATCTTCTCCCGCAGTACAAAGATATGCAGAATAAGTGGTTTGGCAATGTTAAATTATGCCATAGAGTCCAGGGATGTGCGGGCTTGGTGGATTAGTCATGGCAAATGCGGGGTTATGTCGATAAAGTGTGGAGGCTGGGTCTGTTTCGGACTCTTCAAAAGGTTGTTGTGGACTCGCTGGGCCCAAATGGCTCTTCCACACTGTAGGGATTCTATAAGAGTTCAAAAGGTAAAAGAGCTTGACAGCAGCGTCGCCATTGAACAAGTCGGTGATTCTATTCTGTAAAAGCCAAGTTGAAAAGGAAAACACATATCTAATAATTATTTTCGAAGTAAGACTATAAGACCTATGATCAGAAGTAAGCTATTCCGCTTCAGTCAAGTCCATGCTGCTGATGGGGAGTAAAATTTTAATTGTTAGAAGCATCGAGGATAAGAGATTACCAATTTAAGTTTCTGTGCAAGCAATGCAATATGAGGTAACATTTCCCAAGCAGAGAGTGGTATAAAACTAGAACACACCAACTTCTGCCTGCAACCGACCCCATATCGCCAAGAAGGCAGATTCAATGTAGACACTCAAATGTGAATTTAATTTATACCTCAAAAGGAAGAAAATGGGGAGCTAATTGGGGAAGAAGACGAGTAGCAAACAGCAAATTATCGTTGCTAAGATTTCGGGCTAATTGATGGGCCAAATGGATTACTTCTAAACTGTGATTCATTATTTAAAACGATCATAACAGACAATGGCTTTATTTTTCCTCCTGTTCTTGCTTTTGAAGATTCAACGTGAATGTACATCATCTCCCTCACTCTCTCTGATACTCACACACAAAGTTTTACTTTTCCCCTTCAGATGAATTAACAGCCATTTGGCAACAATTTGCTTTCGTGCTCAAATCAAGACATGTGCCGGACCATCGCTCAGCTCAGATGTAGAATAGATTACATATCATTGGCTTGTGGCAAACAGTACGGAAGATGAATTTTCATCATGGATCTGTTTTCCCCCGGCCACTACAGAATTCTCAGCATTAACTATAGAGAGAAATGCATGTTGGAGTAATCCAAAAACTATGGTTCAACGCAACAAAATTGGCAATAGCCTCCCGCTGGATCATTTCACAGGACAACATCTTGACCAATCTTGTGTCCAATAACTTTTGATGAAGTCTCGCTGGTAACTGCCAATTAAATTGAATGGTGCATTCTTCTTTGCAATTCTTTAACAATCAAGGTCCACTTCGGAAAGAATCAGCGCTGTTCTCTTGCGCATGGAGTCCCCTGTATTGTATGTTGTTTTTGACAAGTCCTGATCAGTAGAAGATGAAAAGGCTCTAACTTTTTTTTAAAAAATTTTTACAGTAATGTGCATGTTTCTGTTCGGATGAATATTCATTCCACTTCATTGAACTGCCATGGGAAACGTTTTGAGAACTGAGTTTTTGTATCGTTTTAGTCCTTCTGTGTTATCACAGCCACTGTGCTGTTAGAAAGATAGGATGCCGACTCAGTGACCGTGAATGTCGTTGCAAATCAGGATGTAGAGTGGCTTGAGGGGATCTTCCATTTGGTGAAAAATAAAACAAAACCGCCGCGCTGGAAAAGCTGAAACATAAGCGTAAATTTGTGGAGAAACTGAGCACGCCCGGGAGAGAGAGAGAGAGAGTAGGCCGACAAAGTTAATATTTGGCTGGGGAAGAAGAAAAGCCTGGTAGGTGGTAATGGGGCTATGACTGCAAGAAAGTGGGTTGGCTGTGCTGAAAGCAACTCGCGTCATGACAGGACTTGGAGTGTTGTAGGTGCGTAAACGATATGGAAGCTGGAGTGCAGGCTTTAAAATTATTGAGCGCGATACTTAGTCCTGATGGCTCCATTTGGTGGTATCCACATTAATCTCTAAGCCTTGATATTCTGGGCAATAGACATTGCGGTTCTAGAAGGTGTTTCTAAGATAGGTTTGGAGACTTACAGCAGAGCATCCTGTAGATTGCATAAACTGCTACCACAGCACGTTTTTCGTGAAGTCAGTGTCTCTGGGAGGGAGTGGATTCGCTGACAACGATGCGGACTCCTCCTACTGGACGAAGCGGATTTTTGTTTGTTGACTTGGAGCTGCATTCATCCAGGCAAGTGTAGAGTGTTTCATGACCTTTTGTTTTCAATCTCTGACTTCACGACAGTGGGTAGATATTAGGAAGCAGGAAGTCATTTATTGCCTCTGAATTTCTAGCATATGATCTACATTTGCAGCCAGGGTGTTCATCTGGCTGGTCCAGTTGTTTCTCGTGAGAGGTATCTCACAGGAGGCTCTACTCAGATGATTTGAAATATAATTCAAAGGCCATGGAAAATGATACCTTGATCAAGCTGTGAAAGCTTACATCAGAGTATTCTTATTGTAATTCCACAAAACGTATTGGAAATAAAAACGTATATTTTGCTACAAAAGCTTAGATAACTTTATTTTCGAAAACAAGAATGAAGTGCTATTTGATTCAAATACTAAAGTGGAATAGATTTTGCATTCACTGTAGCAGAGATGCAGCGAGAATGAGTCAGTTTGATTAGTTTCTTGCACTATTGACTTCGAGCAGGACAATTTTCACGTTACCCACTTTGTCACATCGGCTCCAGATCATTTCACGATGTGCTCTGTCATGACAGCTGTTGCAATGAGTTGTCATAATGACGTGTAAGAAATAATGCATAGTTACGTTAAATTGTTCTATCTCTGCTTCTTAAGGACCTTCAAAAGTTTTGTTTTCAACGTGAAATTTGTCTGTCATGCTAATGCGTTGCTTTTTTAAAAATATTAGTTGTTGCTCTTAAAGTCTTTCACAGTATGTGCTTGAAATATAATAAAGTTATAGCGTTCACAATGTTATGCATTATTGATTTAAATAAAGACCAAGATTTAAGTTTCACCAATATTTCAATTGCGTTTATATTAATCATTTAGATTTTATCAACCACTGACTTAGTGGTACTCACTTACTCACGTTCTATGATTTTTGTTTAATTGATTGAAATAGCGTTGAATACACAGTCCCGATCATAGCATGGAAAGAAAAAAAAAATCCTTTGACTGATCGAGTCTGTGTCAGTCAAAATGAACGTCTAGCTATTCAAATTTGCCTTGTTGGCAAGGCATTGCAAGTACTAATCGAAATACATCTTGAAAGAGCATGCGTGGTTCCACCTCCACCACCCTTACAGATAGTGATTTTCACCGATTTCTGAGTGAAAAAAAAATCTTCCCACCCGCTTTAAGCCTCCTGTACCTTCCGTTAAATCAATGTCTCTGGTCAGTAAATCCACTACCAATGGTAAAACCTTCTTCTCTACGTCTCTCATAATTTTATACATTTCAGTCATGTCTTCCTCAGTCTCCACTGCTCCAAGGAAGTAATCCCAATCAATGTAATCACTCTTCATTATTTATACATTCCAACCCAGACAAAATCTGGTAAAACTCCATCGCACCCTTTCCAGTGCAATCTCTCCTGTAAGGTGGATACTAGAACTACACACAAAACTCTAGCTGCGGAGTAACCAACATTTCATACATTTCCAACATAACCTTCCTGCTGTAAACACTGCGTCTTGGCTAATAAAGAATCGTACTCCATCTGCTGTTTGCCCCAACACCTGGAAGGACCAGCGGACGTGCACATCAAGATCACGGCCAGCACTTCACAGCCGTGAAGCCACAAAAACGCAACTCTGTTTGACTGTTAGCTCTTAACAATGGGTTGTATGTAGTAACAGGCTACATGATAACAAGTCTCTGATTTATCTCCACAGATACTGCCCGACCAGCTGATCTTTTCGAGAAATTTCTGTTTCTTGTATGTGATAACAAGGCCTGGTATGTGGGGTTGGGGTAAGGACATGGGACTTAAACTGGGATTGCCACTTCAACACACCACCCCGTTCCCTGGTCAATATTTCTGCCTCAGGCTTGCTGCAGCGCTCCAGAGAAACTGAGTACAAGATGAAACAAAAGCACTTCATTTACCGCCTGGAGACCCTGCAACCTTCTGGTCTCAATGGGCTTGACCTCTCCCACTTCCTTACACCAACCCCACATACCAGGCCTTGCTATTACGTAGTCTACTATTACACACAACCAATTGTCGGCCACTAACAGCTTTTAATAGCTGTTCACCTTCCTAGCTGGATAGTTATTCACTCCTTTGTCCAACAGTACTTCTTTCTCTTTGGGCTCTATCCCCAATCACCTATGGTTTACTCCTTACTCCTTCCCCCCACCTGTCCTTATTTGTAAATCTATTATAGTGAGTAGAATGGATTCTTCTTTGATGATATGTTTCTATCGAGATCTGTCTCTTGATTAGACTTTAAAAATATAAAACATCGGTACTATGATAGCCTGGAGCAGTGTTTTTAGAGTAGTAAGACTACTATTTTCTGAGTATTTAGACTATTAAGGCCCAAAGATGGCCTTTAGTAGAGTAAAGTGCTCTTCCTGTCGGATGTGAGAGATTAGAGATAATGGAATCAAGGGTTATGGGGATAAGGCAGGAACAGGATACTGATTGTGGATGATCAGCCATGATCATAATGAATGGTGGTGCTGGCTCAAAGGGCCGAATGGCGTACTCCTGCACCTATTGTCTATTGTCTTTTGTCTAAGAGAAAGTTTCCATGTTACTGATGATTGTGTCTGCAGGAAGTGTGTTTGTTTGTGAATCCTTTCAGACTGCATGAATCGGTAAGAGCAGCAGTTAGAGGCAATGAGGAATTACAGGAGATAGAGCGTGTAATGGATGGCAGTTGCAGGAAGGTAGAAAAACCACAAATGCAGTCAGGCAGATAGTTTACCTCCAGGAAAGATAGGAGTAGAAGGCAGGTTGTACAGGAGTCTCCTGTGGCTATCACCATCTCGAACAAATATGCTGTTTTGAAAAATGTAGGAGGCGATGGACTCTCGGGGGATTTTGGCCCTGACAGCCAGGCTTCTGCTACCGAGATTGGCTCTACTGTAACGACGGGTACCTCAGGATCCCAGTGATCGATTGTGATAGGAGACTCTTTAGTCAGAGGCACAGATCGATGTTTCTGCAAACGACAACGAGACATCAGAATAGCATTTTGCCATTATCAATGATATCTCGGTGAGGATGTTGAATATTATTACAGTCGAGAGGAACCAGCGGGAGGTCTTTGTACACTTTGGATCGAACGACATAGGATGAGAAAAGAAGGAGATTTTGAAAGAATATAGAAAGTTAGGTGGGAATTTAAAAAGTAGGTCCTCAGGGCAGTAATATTTGGATTAAATCCAGTGTCAGGAGCTAGTGAGGGTAAAATAGGAAGATAGAGCAGATGAGTGCGTGGCTGAGGAGAAGGGGAAAAGATTCACAGTTTTGGATTGTTCAAATCTCTTCTGGAGTAGAAGTGACCTGTTTAAGAAGGACGGATTGCAACTTTCTGATGAAGGGTCTAGGCCCGAAACGTTAAGCTTTCCTTCTCCTATGATGCTGCTTGGCCTGCTGTGTTCATCCAGCTCCACACCTTGTTATCTCAGATTGCAACTGTATTGAAAGGGGTCTAATACACTGGCAGGGAGGTACGCTGGAGCTGCTTGGGAGGATTCAAACTACTAAGTGGGGGACGGAGTGGGTGGGACCAAGGGAGACAGTGAGAAAAGAGGTCAGTCTGAGACTGGTGCAGTTGGGAAAATGAGTCAATCAAACAGTCAGAGCAGGCAGGAACAAAGCAATGAACGAGGTAGGACTGATAAATTAAACTGCATTTATTTCAATGCAAGAGGCCTAACAGATAAGGCAGATGAATTCAGGACATAGCTGGGAACATGGCACTGGGATATCATTGCGATTATGGGGACTTGGTTCAAGCATGGACAGGACCGTCAGTTTAATATTCCAGGTTATAGATGTTATAGGAAGGATTGAAATAGGGACAAGAGAAGAGGGGTTAGTGGCGTTTTTGATGAGGGATAATGTTATGACTTTATTAAGGGAGGATAGTCCTGGGAATACATCGAAGGGAGGCATTTGAGTGGAACTGAGAAATAAGAAAGGGTATTCACCTCTTTAGGATTGTATTATAGACCCCTAAATATTCGACAGGAAATTGAAAAATAAATTCTTAAGGACATCTCAGTTTTCTATAAGAATAATAAGGCAGTTTTGGAAGGGGATTTTAACTTTCCAACAATAGACTGGGACTGCCAAAACGTTAAGGGCTTGGATGGAGAGAAATCTGTTAAGGGCACACAAGGAAATTTTCTGAATGAGTGTGTGGATGTACCTAATGGAGAAAGTGCAAAACTTGACTACTCTTGCTAAATAAAGCAGGGCAGTGAGGGAGCATTTGCGACCAATTACCATAATTCTATTAGTTTTAAAATAGTGATGGATTAGGATAGACCGAATCTAAAGGGTAAAGTTCTATTCTGGAGGGAAGCCAAGTTGACTATATTAGGAAAGAACATTTCAAAGTTCATTGGGGGCTATTATTCGTTGGTCAAGGGACTGCTGGAAAATGAGAAACCTTTAAGGAATGAGATAACGAGAGTCCAGAGACAGTATGTTTCTGTTAATATGAAGGGCAAGTCTGGTAGGTGTAGGGAATGCTGGATGACTAGAGAAATTCGGGTTTTGGTCTTTAGAAAAGATGGAAGCATATCTCAGGTATAGATGGCATGGATTGAGTGAATCCGCAGAGGAGTATGAAGACAGTAGGAGTATGCTTAGGAGGGATATCAGGAGGCCAAAAAGAGAACACGAGATGACTTTAACAGACAGGGTTGAGGAGAATCCAAAGAGATTCTACAACGACATTAAGAACAATAGTGTAACTGAGGAGAGAATAAGGCCCCTATAAGATCAGAAAGCCTGCTGATGTATGGAACCATAGGAGATGGGGAAGATACTAAACGAATATGTTGTATCTGTGTTTACTTTGGAGAATAATATGGAAAGTAGAGAACGTGGGGAAATAAATAGTGATATATTGAAAAATGTCCGTATTGCAGAGGAGGAGGTGCTGGATGTCATAGAATGCATAAAGGTGGATAAGTTCCCGGGAATTGATTAGGTGTACCCCAGAACTGCGTGGTAAGCTAGGGAATTGCTTGCTGAGCCCTTGCTGAAATATCTGTATCATCGATAGCCACAGGTGAGGTGCCAGAAGACTGGAGTTTGGTTAACGCGGTGACACTATTTCAGCAAGGTGGTAAGGAAAAGCCAGGGAATGATAGGGCGTTGTCCTGATATCAGTGGTGAACACGGTGTTGGAGGGAATCCCGAGTGACAGGATTTACTTATATCTGGATAGGAAAGGGCTGATTAGAGATAGTCAACATGGCTTTCAGCGTGGGGAAACATGCCTCACTAAATTGATTGAGTGTTTTGAAGAAGTAATGAAGAGGATTGATGAGGGCAGGGCGGTGGAAGTGATCTATGTGGACTTCAGTAAGGTATTCAACAAGGTTCCTCTTGGTAAATTGGTATCCAAGATTAGATCACATGGGATACAGGGAGAACTGGCCATTTGGATACAGAACTGTTTCGAAGGTGGAAGGTTGTTTTTCAGACTGGAGGCCTCTGACCAGCGTTGTGTCACAAGGATGGGTCCTGTGTCCACTGTATTTTCGTCATTTGTATATATGATTTGGCTGTGAAACAAGAGGCATTTGTTTGTAAGTTTGTAGATGACACAAAAATTGGAGGTATATTGAAAAGTGAAGAAGGTTACCTCAGTGTACAACGGGATGTTGATAGGATGGGCGAAAGGGCTGAGGAGTTGTATTTGGAGTTTAATTTAGATTAATGTGAGTTACTGCATTTTGGAAAGGCAAATCAAGTCAGGGCTTATACTCTTAATGACAAGGCCCTGGGGGGTGTTGTTGAACACAGAGACCTTGGAGTACGGGTTCATAGTTCCTTGAAAGTGGAATCACAGGTGGACAGGATAGTTAAGAAGGCGTTTGGCATGCTTGCCTTTATTGTATTTAGTATAAGGTTTGGGAGGTCTTGTTGCAGCTGGACAGGGCATTGGTTAGGCCACTTTTGGAATACTGCGTGCAATTATTGTCTCCCTTCTTTGGGATGGATGTTGTGAAACTTGAGCGGATTCAGAAAATATTTACATTGATGTTGCCTGGTTTGGAGGATTTGAGATATAGGGAGAGGCTGAATAGGATGGAACTATTTTCCCTGGTACGTCGGAGGTTTATAAAATCATGAGGGACATGGATAGGGTGAATAGCCAAGCTCTTTTCCCCTGAATGTGGGAGTCCAAAACTAGAGGTCACAGGCTTAGGGTGAGAGGGGAAAGATTTAAAAGAGACCTCGGCGCAAATTTCCATGCGTTGACTTGTGTGTGTATGGAATGAGCTATCAAAGGAAGTGGTGGAGGCTGGTACAATTACAACATTTAAAAGCCACTTGGATGGGTATATGAATAGGAAGGGTTCAGAGGGATATGGGCCAAATGCTGGCAAAATTGATTAGATTAATTTAGAATCTGATTGGCATGGATGAGTTTGGCTGAAGGCTCCATGCTGCACATTTCTATGACTCTACGACTCTATCCTTTGCGTATAAACCAACATTTCCCTGCTCACCATCATTTCTGAGAACGTTAGCTCTGATTTCAATCCATAGATGCTGCCAGACCTACCGAGCTTTTCCAACAATTTCTGTTTTTGTTTCTGATTTACAGTATCCGCAGTCCTTTCATTTTCTATACATTATAAACTCACTGCTTTTATAATCTATACCTCGACAAATAAAGGCAGCATCTTGTACAGCCTCTTAACTACCCTATTAACTCGTACAACTACCTTCGGGTGTCTGTGGACAAGCGCCCTAACATCTCTTTGTGTCTCGGACGTTCCTATGGTCCTGCCATTCAATGAGCACTCCATTTCATTGTTCTTCTTTCCAAAGTCTGTCACCTCACATTTATCAGCATAAAGTTCCATCTGCGATTGATCTGCCTCTCTGACCAAGTCGACTATATCTTCCTGTAATCTAAGGCCTTCCTCCTCACTGTCAACAAGGCTCATTGAGTCATCCATAGACTTACTTGTTATTCACCCTCCACAATTTCATTCACATAATTTAAGACTATCACAAACAAAAGGGAACCAGCGTTAATCCCCTTGGAAGACTAATGGGGTTCAATCATTTCAAACAGATTTCTAGCACCAACCCCGTTTTCCCACCATTCAACCAATTTTGGATCCAACTTGCCAATTTACACAGGATCCCATGAAATTTTATTTCTTTATCAGTTTCTTGTGTGGGACTTTATTAAAGAACTAGCTGAAATCCATATAAAATATATCAACTACCCTAGTCTACAAATTTGATCATCTCCACTAAACATTCAATGAAATTCGTTCGGCATGGCCTCCTTCTGACAAAGCCATGCTTACAATCCCTGATCAAGTTTTGCCTCTCGGAACGAAGAATAATTTTCTCTTTCACAATGTTCTCCAATAGTTTCGTTGCAACTCATGTGAGACATACTGGTCTATAGTTCCCTAGTTTTTCTCTACAATCCATTTTGTAAAGTGTAACCACATGAGCTATCTTTCTGTTCCCTGGTGTATACCCTAAGGCCAGGGACGACATAAAACTTTGGATGATGGCCCCTGTAATTTCCTAAAGTTTTTTTAACAGCAGCCTTGAATAAAGCACACCCGAACCCAAGGATTTCTCCACTTCTATTGCCCCAGAAGCTCCAATAACTCTTTGCTTCTCATATCAACCAGTTCTGAATCCAAATGGCTAGTTCTCCCTGCATTCTATGTTATCTAAACATATTAACTAGTCTACCACATGGAACCTTGTCAAACATGTTACTGAAGTCAATGCAAATTACGTCCACCACTCTTGCCTTCAACAATCCTCTTCATCTCTTCTTAAAAAATCTCAATCAAGTTAATGAGATACGATTTTTCTCGTGCACAAAGCCATGCTGACTATCACTAATCAGTTCTCGCCTTTCCAAATACACGAAAATCCTGTCCCTCAGAATTCCCTCCAACATCTTGCCCACCATCAATGTCAAGCTCACTGGTCTGCATCTCCCTAGTTTTTCCTTACCGCCCTTCTTAAATAGTGGCACCATGCTCACCAACGTCCAATCTTCTGGCACTTCACCTCTGGCTTTCGATGATGCAAATATCTCAGCAAGGGGCCCAGCAAGCACTTCCATAGCTTCACACAAGATTCTGTGGTACACCTGATCAGGTCTTGGTGGATATTTCCACCTTTAAGCGTTTTAAAATGTCCAGCGACTCCACCTCTGTAATATGGACACTTTTGGAGATATTGTTGTTTATTTCTTCAAGTTTTCTAGCTTCCATATTTTTCACCACAGTAAACACTGATGCAAAATTCTCGTTTGGTTTCTCCCTCATCGCCTGTGGTTCCACACATAGGTGATCTTATTGATCTTTAGGACACCCTATTCTCTCCCTACTTACTCCTTTTTCCATAATTCATTTGTAGAATCTCTTTCCACTCTCCTCAACCAGATTTGCCAAAGCTATCTCATGTCCCCTTTTTGCCCTCCTGATTTCCTTTGTAAGTATACTCCTACTACCCTTATACTCTTCTAGAGATGCACTCGATCCGTGTTGTCTACACCTGAGATATGCTTCCTTCATTTTTTCTTGCCCAGAACCTCAATTTCTCTAGTCATCCAGCAGTCCCTGCACCTACTAGCCTTACCCTTCACTGTAACAAAAACACACTATATCTGGACTCGTGTAATCTTGTTTTTGAAGGTTTTTCATTTCCAGCCATCCCTTTACCAGTGAATAACAGACCGCAAATAACGTTTGAAAGTTTTTGGTCTCCCTCCAATTTAGACCTTTAACTTTTAGATCCACTCTATCCTTTTTCTGTCACGACTTAAAAACTGATAGAAGTATGGTAATTGGCCTCAAAGTGCTCGCCCTCCGATACCCTAGTCACTTGTCCTGCCTTAGTTCCCAAGAAAAGGTCAAGTTTTGCTCCTTCTCTAGTGCGCACATCCACATACTGAACAAAAAAATTTTCTTGAACACACTTAACAAATTCCTTTCCATCCAAGGCATTTACGCTACGACAGTACCTTTCTATGTCTGGGAAGTTAAAACCCCCTATCATTTTCATCGAATTATTTGTACAGATAACTGAGATCTCCGTACAAATTTGTTTCTCAATTTCCTGATGACTATTGGTCCATATACTGTATGACTATAGTGCAATCCCAATAAGATGGTCATTCCTTTCTTGCATTTCAGTTTCACCCAAATAATTTCACTGAACACAATCCCTAGACTATCGTCTCTAAGTACAGCTGTAATGTTATAACTGATCAAAAACACTGCTCATCTCGTCACCTGCACCTATTCTCTTTCCTTCCTTCCTGTACCATCTATACCCTGGAATATTTCGCTGACAGTCCTATCCATCGCTGAGCCACTCTCCGTAATAACTATGCTATCCCAGTCCCATGTCCCCAACTATGCCCTGTGTTTACCCTTGTTTTCATCATGTGTGGTGTATATATAAGTGAAAAGATGCAATGTTTGAGTTGTTGGTCAGGCCACAACTGGAGTACTATGTACAGTTCTGGTCGCCTCGCTACAGAAGGATGTAATAGCGTTGGAGAGAACTCAGAGCAGGTTCACCAGGATGTTGCCTAGGATGGAGAAATTGAGAAATAAGGAGAGATTGAAGAGGCTGAGATTGTTTTCTTAGGACAGAGAAGACTGAAGGGAGACATGATTAAGGTGTAGAAGATTACGAAAGGTATGGAGGGGTGAATAGAGATGAGTTATTCCCCTTGGTTGAATGGTCAATCATGAGAGGGCAGTCACGAAAGAATTTTAGGATAAGGAACAGAAGATTCAGAGGGGATCTGGGGGAAAAGAATCACTCAGCAGCTGTTGGGAATCTGGAATGCACTGCCTGGGAAGGTAATAGAGACCAGAAACATTACAACCTTTAAAAATATTTGGAACAAAACTACAAATATCATAAAATTCAATGATATGGGACAATTGCAGAAAATTGGCATTAAAGCACTTTTAGTGATAATTATGCCTGTGCAGATCTGTGCTGTATGAATATATAAATCTAAACTCTGTGAAATGTGATTACCCTAAATAATATTGGGATAGTTAAAACCTCCTCATAAAATTAATATTTTAACCAGCTTAGTGAATTGACCACATTGCCGTTTCACAATTGCCTGCTGATAGCTTGTGGGATTATAATGCACTACTATCAGAGTTAACACCCACTTGTCATGACTGAGCTGTCCCAACAAATCCTCATTTGAAGACTCTTCCAAAATAACATCCCTCCTTACTTCAGTGGCTGATTTCCTAGGTAATGATGCAACACCACCTACTATTATGCGCCGCCCTCTGTCCTATCTAAAGATTCTATATCCTGAAATGTTGAGTTGCTAGGCTATTCCCTCCCTCAACTATGTCTCTGTGATGGCAACAGTATCGCAGATCTCCTCCTTACCCCTGCCAACTCATCTGTCCTATCTCTAACATTTTTGTGTTAAAGTTGAGGCCATCCAGGATCGCCCTACTCTCTCCAGAAAAAAACTTTGTCGAACTTTCCCTGATTTGTTCCTTTTCTATCTTATGCTGTTTAATGTTTAATTTATAGTCATTTATATTTAAATCCTTGAGTTTTCCCACCTAGAAGGAAACTATAACAGACTATGGTAAGACAGCAACATGCATGTTCTTCTCGCAGCATCATGACTTAGAATTTGTCAGCTGAAACTCGGTTTCTAAAAGGGCTATGCATGCAACATAGCGTGGATAAATCTAATGGGCGATTGAGGAGAGTTTACGTCCAAACAACATATTTTATCACTCTACTTTTAAAGAATAGCCAAACATTGAAGCTTCTCCTGCTTTGGAAAGTTATCAATGGTAGAACATCTGAAGTAATTGTAACAGTGTTAAGAGATGGTCATGAAATTAACATGAGAATGAACGTATCAATATTTAATTTACTGGTGGATCATAACTCGAGTACCAGACTGACAGAAACTGTTCTGGTACAAACAGTTGCTGAATACTTCAAATGGAAGGAAAAATTGCAATTTCAAAGATATCAAGCCAGCGCCACAAATTGAATTGTTCCTACAATGTTGATTAACAAACTAAGTAAGATCAGCTGAGAGTCAACAGAAAGCATACCTTTGGCATAGAACCATTAAAATATGATACCCCTGTATCATATTAAAACATACCTGGTCTCACCAACGTGCATGCTGCTACTGACATAATCTGAAATTACACTAAGAATATATTCAATGAGTAATATTCTCAGATGTTTCTATTAGCTTAAAATAAACAATTACAAATGAAAGGCTAAATTTGGCAATATACTAAAATGAATCTCAGAATCCCACGATTTTAACGCATTTTTAACTTGAGGTAATATGTATAACCGTTAACTTCAGAACGTATACAATACTGTATTATCATCAAATTCAATTTTATTTGTTATTATTGACGCATTGGTGTTAAATAATGACATTTGAAATGACAGAGATTCACACCATCTAGTGACAACATACTGTTATTGTAATGACATATGTAACTCGGGACAAGGGAAGCCGCTCAGATTCTTTGGATTATTCCAGCCTTCAATTCGAGCTGGATTGATGCGGTTACAACCTAAACTTACCGCATAAACTCGAAGCGCTCTGGCGGCAATTACAACAAAAATGCCCTAAAAAGCTTAGTGGGAGAAAACTAAGCGCCACAGAAAACAGCAATTTTTGGCTGTTAAAGACTTTACAGTTTTCTTTTTGATAATGCTCGCACATTTCTTATCGAAATGCCCTCACTCGAGGACAGCGCTGCTGCAATTCCTGAACCAACTGAAATAATTCACCACAAATTATCTTCAGGGTCATTAGCCAGCGTAACCAAGTCAATTAAATATTCAGCAAAACGTTGGCATTTTAACCATTCTCTAAGCTGTTGTTAACTTTTTAAGCTTTCGTACAATATTGTAAAGTTTGGAAAGTAATCCATCAAGTTAAATGGAGCTCCAACTTCAAAATGTGAATCCAATGTTTTAAGGCAGAAGGTCACAGCCGTTTGACAGAAATAACGGGCATCCAAAGCTCAAAACGTCCATTGTGTCTGCATCAGATCTGATCAATATTCTATGCAACTGAAGGACTCCTGTCCTTGCAAACTTTGATTCCCTGATTTGAAGTTCATTACTTTGTCTGTTTTCTCATTATTGTTCCTTCCCATTTTTTTAAAAAAAAAATTATATCTGCATATTGGTCCTACTCTAACAATTTAAGAAAATTCAAACTTTGCCTTCTCTCCTTCACTGGAGTTACCAGCATTTTTTTCGTCATAATTGATTACATCTGTTAAACATTTGCATACTCCCAAAATCTGTGCTTACATTTTCTAATAATTAAACTGGCTAAAATATATCAGACCAATGGCTCAATTACTTAACCTTTTAAAATGACACTGCAACATATTTCGTTTATGCTGTGTATGGACATGAACGTGTGCTCGAGGTCTAATGCCCGAGCCTAATTCTGACAAATTACCGCTGCTTCCGTATCTCCTCTTTGCATATAATGTCTTTCTTGTCCTTACCTTGGATTTTCCAAATTTTTCAAAGCTTGAATTGATTTCAGGTCTTATCACATGCCAGCCACTGCATTTCTAATGTGGTCTGCAACTCCCACCGTCAAATCAATTCCGTTTATTTCCTTGATTCTTCTAAATTCACTTGGGAAGCATGTAATTGATTGGTCAACATGCTCAACAAATGTTCCATTAAGTGGTTACATCTCCCAGACGTTCTTTCTGCTCCCTGGCCGTCCTTTCACAGAGCAGCTGTTTGACTACACGAGTTGTACCATTACCATACTCTTTGCATGCACTGTTGAAAGCGTCGATGATTGTTCTCGGCAGTCAGCTTCGAGAACCTACTTGAATTAGCGTTGCTTCATTATTAAACAACACTCAAATCAAACAAAATAAAATTGCAACAAGCTAATCTGTCCTTAATATTAACATATCTGAACACGCAGCTCGATTTTTAAGATAAGGGATTATTTTCTCTAGGCTATCGAGCAAACGTCCTATGGGAAGAGAACGGTAAGACTTAGCCTGTGGTGTGAGTGAGTTAGTGTTGCTTTTGCTTCCGTCTGTTTCCTGATTGCTTATCTTCGTGGAAACAAACGAATCACTATGGAAACAACAGGCTGATAACTTTTCAATGTTTCCCCACAAACATGTAAAACACTTTAGTCAAGAGTAATGACAGATCAGGTATAATGACAGCGGCCTTTGACAGCTTGGAACATAGGCATTGCCATATGCTATCATTAATTCCAATGAATTAAGTCAATCAAGTTACCTAGCTTCTCCACTGGTTCCTCTAAAATCCCATCACTATTTTTCGCGTTATTCGTAGTGGTTCTGATTTTTACTCATTCATGAGAATGAAGCCAATCTTCATTCTTACACTCGGTGGACCAACCATCCCTTTGGTGTTGC
The DNA here is from genome assembly GCA_024137785.1 of Ginglymostoma cirratum. Lineage (NCBI taxonomy): Eukaryota > Metazoa > Chordata > Chondrichthyes > Orectolobiformes > Ginglymostomatidae > Ginglymostoma > Ginglymostoma cirratum. The sequence continues at coordinate 215,649 of JAHRHZ010000115.1, read as the reverse complement.
ACAGAATGGACAATAGAAACTGAAAGATACAACAGCCTTAGCCATAATTTTAACATCAAGACAAACGAAATAAATGAAGTCCAATCTTGCCATGAACTTCACTAGGCTAACATTCCTGAATGCTGTAATCTCCTTTTATTGGTAGCGATCAAAACTTCTTCAAAATTTTCCATGGATTTCGCAATTAAGCACACAGAACTGTGAGGTCCTAATTTAAATGGTACGCACTAAATCCTCGCTGCAACGAACGTGAGAGAAGTCTCATCATTTACTTAATCGGCAGAAATTAGTGATGGTGAATAAAGACAAGACATGATACTTGCGCTTCCTTGAAATTAGATTTGGCCTCATATACAATTACGAACTCTCCATCCCAGAGACTATCAGGAGCAGGTGCAAAGTTACACTTTTTTCACTTGTTTTCAAAATGTTAACACTCTAAACGAGTCACCTGTAAACCTTTTAAATTACGATGAATACAAGCACAGTTTATGTCCTTGCTGCGCAAAACCTAATGATTGACGCCAAAGTAAGATTCTGGTAACTCCATACTGCTTTAAGAGAGGAGGGCTGGCGTGAGGGGGCGAGCCGGGAGAAACAGACGGAGGGAAGGAAAGAGACAGAGTGAGAGAGAGAGACAGAAAGAGAGAGAAAAAGAGAGACACAGAGAGAGAGAGAAAGAGGCCTGATGATGCAGAAGGAGCTTGCACATACTCCCTGTGTCTGCGTGGGTTTCCTCCAGGTGCTCCACTTTGTTCCCACTAAATTATGCAGGTTAAGTGGATTGGTCATGCTAACTTGCCACCAGGTTGCAGGTGTAGGGAAGTGGAGAGATTCTGGGTGGAATGCACTTCGGAGGGGCAATGTGAACTGGATGGGCAAAATGGCCTTCTTCCACACTATAGGAATTGTATAAATATTTTTAAAAAGCAGGAACAAACTTAAACAGTAGAGATAAAGAGGGCCATGAAATGTTATTGGCAAGTAAGTTTAAGGAGAATTTCAAAGCATTTTATGTACATATGATTTGCAAGATTGTAGATAGGGAAAGGGTAGATCCACTCAAGGACAAAGGAAGGAATTTATGCCTGGAACTAGAGAAAGTGGATAAGGTCCTTAATGAGGTCTACTTGACTGGTATTCACCAATGAGAAGAACATGAACGATGTTAAGATAAGGGACAGATATGTTGATATACTGAGCTATGTCAATATTAAGAAGGAAGTGATGTAGGGTTTCTTGAAAAAGTATTAAGATATATAAGACTCAGGTCCTGATGGGATCTGTCCCAGGTTTTTGAAGGTTGGTAAGGAAGGAGCTGCTGTGGCCTTCACAGTGATTTTTAGTTATTGTCCAATCTTCTGGGAATGGTGTGTTGTTCTTTTAGTTTAAGAAGAGCAATAAGGATAATCCAAGAAATAATAGGCCAGTAAGATTTACAAAAGTGAAAGGAACATAATTGGAGAGATTCTTAAGGCCAGGATTTGCTCACATTTATAAAAGAATGTCTACATGGTTGGGTAGAGTTGGGTGGCTACCAAGAAGATCAGTAAGCATGGGTGCGCAGTGCACAAGTCCTCTGTGATCTTTCTATGATCTTTCTCTCAAAGGAGTTTGGATACTGTTGGGGAGATGGTCTCTCAGGGGAAAGCAGTGTTGTAGCTATTACAGTAACTTGGTTCAGAGAGGGACAATACTAGCATCTTGACATTCCTGGATTTAAAATGTTTCCAGGGAGATGGAGAGAGATGTAAAAGAGATGAGGGAGCTGCATTACTGATAATAGAGACTATCACAGCTACTCTAAAGGAGAACACATTCGAGGGCTCTTCCAGTGAGGCCATATGAGTAAAACTCAGGAGGCAATGAGGACTACAGATGCTGCAGGCTAGAGTCTATAGGTGTGAGGCTGGGAAATCAAAGCATGCAACACTCATGAATAGGAAGGTTGCAATCACGTTGAAGTGATTGTACTGAAGGCCTGCCAGGAGCCAGGGGATGATAGAGGAAAATATGTGGACAGATTATTGAAAAAAGTAAAAGAACAGAGTTGTTGCGGTGAGCGATTTAAACACCTACTATATTGACCGGACTTGAAATGGATGGGGTCGTGGTGAATTTGTTATGTGTGTCCAACACGGCATTTCGTAAATAGTTTAACAAGAGAAGAGGTCATACTAAACTTGGTATTGGAAAATGAGCCCAGGCAGGTGATCAAACATTCAGTTTGGGAGCATTTCGGGAACAGTGACTTTTTTTTAGTTTTAGTTATTTTTTTAATTGATAAAGATAGGAGTAATCCGAGGTTAAAAGTGCTAAATTGGGGGAAGGCTAACGACCACAAGGTTAGGTAGGAATTAGAGAATGTAAATTGGAGACCGCCTTTTGAGGGTAAATCCACATCTGGTACGTGGATATATGTAAAGGCAAATTCATTAGACTTCAGGACTAGCACGTTCCTGTGAAAATGAAAGATAAGAATGGCAAGATTCGGGAGTCTTGGATGAAAAGTCAACTTGCAGGTTTAGGCAGAAAGAAAAGGGAGGCATATGTAAGGTTTAGGAAACTGGAGACACATAGAGCCCTCAAGTAATACAATATAGCTGGAAAGAAATCAAACAGTAAATTAGGAGAGCTGAAAGGGGCTATAAAATAGGCAAACAGGAGTAAGGAAAATCCCAAGGAGTTTTATACCTGCATAAGGAGCGAGAGAGTTGCTAGCGAAAGTGCAAGTCCACTCAACGACAAAGGAGAGAATTTATGCATGGAGCTGGAGGAAATCCGGGATGTCCATAATGAACATTTTGCATTGCTGCTCATAAGAGAAGAACAGGGTGGAAGGCGAGTCTCAGGAAGAGTATGTTGATGTTCCAGTGTACATCAGTATAAAAAAAGGTGTTAGGTGTTTTGAAAAACATTACGTCCCAAGGATCTGATGGGATCGATCCCAGAATGCTGAGAGAGGCAGGTGAAGAAATTGTTAGAACCGTATATGAAGTCTTTGCGTCATCTTTAGCCACTGGAGAGGTCTAACCTTTGTTTAAGAAGGTTAAGAGGGATAATACAGGCTGGTGAGACATTCATCAGATCCAGAGAATTTATTGGAGAAAATTGAAGATAGGACTTATATTTTAAAATGATGGACTTATTAGGGATAGGCTGCATGGTTTTATGCGGGGAATATCATGTTGCAAACTTGACTGAGTTTATTTGAGAGAGTCTTGATGGACATTCATGAGGGTAGTGTGTTAGATGTTGTCGACATGGACTTTACCAAGGTCTTTAGCAAGGTTCCTCCCAGCAGGCTGATGTAAAAGGTAGTCATATGGATTCACAGCGAGCTAGTAAGGTGGATACAGAACTGTCTCAATCATACAAGAGAGAGAGTAACTTTGGGAGGATTTTGTTTTTGAGTACAGATCTATGACCAGTGGTGTTCTACACGAATCAGTATTGGAACACCTGTTGTTTCTTTTATATACCCATAGATAAATGATTTGGAGGCGAATGTATACGGCCTGATTAATAAGCTTGCAGATGAAGCAAAGTTTGAAGGTTAGTGAGGAGGATTACCATAGGATACAACAGGATATAGATAGGCTAGAAACTTGGGTCGAGAAATGGCAGGTGGAATTTAATCTGAACAACTGGGAGATGATGCATTTTGTAAGGTCAAATTCAGGAGAGAAGTAGGCAGTAAATGGCAGAATCCTTTGTGGAGGGACCTGGGTGCACAGGTCAAATGTTCCCTGAAAGTGGAAACACAAGTGGATAAGCTGGTCAAGAAGGCATATAGTATGCTTGCCTTCTTTTGTCAGGGCATAAAGTATGAAAGCTGTATAGAACTTTAGTTAGGCCACATTTGGAACACTGTGTACAGTTCTGCTCACCATGCTACCAAATGGATGTGGAGGCATTGGGGTGGATACAGAACTGTTTTACTAGCATGTTGTCTGGATTGTAGAATATTAGCTATCAGGAGAGGTTGAACAAACTCGGCTTGTTTTCACTTGAATGTTGAAGGATGAGAAGCGAACTGAAAAAAAAGTTTGCGAAATACACAGAAGCATGGATCGTCAGAGGCCCCTCCACTTCCCTCTCCCCCACTCCCTAACCGCACCTGGGTAGAAATATCAATTCCTGGGGGCGGGGGATGAAGGTTTAAATCGAAAAGGGTAAATTTAAAGGAGATGTGAGGGGTACATTTGTGGCAAAGATGGTCATAGGTGGTTGGCATACGCTGCCAGAGGAGGTGGTGGAGGCAGCAAGTAGCAACATTTAAGAGGCATCTTGACAGGCACATGAACAGGCAGAGAATACAGGGATACAGTCTATGTAGGGGCAAATTGTTCCTAATTCATGTGCATGGTCTTGGTGGGCCAAAGAGCCTGTTCTGATACTTTCTTCTTTGTTCTTATGGATTTGATATAAGCATGGATTTGTGTGTGGGAGGTCATGACTCACAAAATTGATACTTTTTTTTCAAGAAGTGATGAAGATCAGTCCTCCGAATCAGGCATTGCACATTGGCTGCATGGACTTTACTAAAGCTTTCGACAAGGTATGATGGGCCAGAAGATTAAGTCACATGGGATCCACAGTGAGTTGGTAAATTGGATTCAAAATTAGCTTTTTCGTATAAGACAGATAGTAATCGTGGATACTTGTTTTCCTGACAGGAAATCTCTGATCAATGGTGCTCCACAAGGAACAGTGCTGGGACCTGGGTTGTTTGCAATGCATATAAACTATTTGTGTAAAAATATAGGCAGTCTGATTAGTAAGTCTGCAGGCGACATGGATATTGGTGGAGTTGTGGATAGAATGGAAAGTTATCAAAGATGCAGCAAGATATGGATGAGTTGGAAATTTGGGTGGAAAATTGCAATAGGGTTTAATTTGGACAAGTCTGAGGTGATGCATTTTATTAGGGCAAATGTAAGAGGAAAGTATATTGTCAATGGCATAATATTTTGAAGCTTTCATATATCAAGATCTTGGGTTGCAAGTCAATAGCTCCCTGAAAGTGGAAAGACAAGTGGATAAAATGAAAGCGAAGGCATGCAGTGTGCTTGCCTTCATCAGTCAGGGCATTGAATGTGAAAGTTGGCAAGTCATGTTATAGCTGTATACGACTTTATTAAGGCTACATTTGGAGTATTTTGTGCAGTTCTCATCACCATACGACAGGAATGATCTGGACGATTTGAAGACGGTGAAAAAGGGTTTGCCAGGATGTTTCCGGGATTGGAGTGGATTAGCTGTAAGGAGTTTTGGACAATGTTAGATTGATTTTACTCAAGCATCGGAGGCTAGGGTGCCACGTGACAGCTGTATACTAAAATTATGGATACGTTGGATAGTCGGAGTCTTTTCCTGGGGCGAAAAAGTCAGCAACTAGGGGTTACAGGGTTAAGGTTTAAGGGGCAAAAGTTTAAAGGAGGTGTGCGATAATTATTTTTAAATGAAAAATTGGTAGATACCTGGAACATTCTGCTACAGGAGGTGGTAGAAGCAGATACCACAGCAATATTTAAGGGGCACTTAGACGGACACATGAACAGGTAGGAAATAGAAAAATATAGATCATATTTGGGCAAATGGAATTAATTTGTAATCGCATCATGATCAGCATTGTCATGGAGGCCGATTGGCTTGCTCTTGTGTTGCAGTGTTCTATGTTCCAGTAGAGCTAATTTGTGAATGATACAGGGATTCAGCCCTAAGTTAGATGTATAGCTTTAGTGCAGGAATATTTCACGCTTGCAAGTTTGAATGGTGCTGAGTGGTAATTTTGGGAAAGCACGGGGTCATGAAAATTGAGCATAGCACATTACTGTGTTTATTGCTTGGGCTTGGCATGGCGCTGTGTTGTGAGTAATGTCACCTGCAATTAATAGTTTCACACATGGTTCGATTGTATGATAAATGTTATGAATGGGAAGCACTCACTGCCATTATCAGCAACAGGCAGATTTCCTGAGATGACTCATGATTTTCACAAAAGCCTAACCATCAAAAGGGAAACAATTAAACATTTCCTGCAGATGCTTCAGATTTATCCCACACAAAGTGTACATTAACAATACTGAATAAAGAAAATTTGCTCAAAGGAATACAGTTATTGTGATAATTGCTTTAGAGCATTACATTTTTTAAAAAATCTGTTTTCCTTGCAATCTTCTCGTGAATTATCGTTGCCAGGTGGAATTTGTCATCTTCACTGAGCGTGGGTGATGCACTACCCAAGCAAGAAGACAGAGACTCCAATACACTGCTTTGCACATCGTATTTATTCAGTCCCAAAGCTGTTACACAGACTCATCTATTTGTGCTGTTATTTATATTTGAAACGCAGGAAACTGGCGTTGCATTCTGCAAAATTGATTGCTCAGAAGTAGACGAATCTAAGATCTGAAAAGATCCACATAATTTAAATGAAGCAGCAAAACAACTGTTCTTTTCGCACCACCTCAATCAGGACAATATTAATAAAACTACAAATTCCTGGATCTTACCTTTTGAAAAGTACAATTTCTTCTCAGTAAAATGCACAATTTGGCTTTGCAAAGTTGGATTCAATATTGACTTGGTTCATGAGAGCAGTTGTAGAGGGGTATTTTTATGACCAGAGGCCCTTGATTGGTGTTCAACAAGGATCAGAACTGGGATCTCTGTTTGTAATATATATACACATACATACATATATATAATATTATATAAATGTTTAGCATGAAAACGTAGATAATTTGATTAATAAGTTTGCAGATGACATGAAAAACTGGTGGAATGTGGATGGTAATGAAGGCTGTCAAAGGACAAAGCAGGATAAAGACAGTTGGAAAGTTGTGTGGAGAAATCAAAGATAGCAATTTATACGGACAAGTGTGATGTGATGCATTTCGGATGCGAGGGGATGCACTTGGACAAGATAATTGGTCAATACGTTCAGCTGTAAACAGAAAGGTTGGCGATTCGTAAACCAAACATTTATGGAAGCCAAGCCTCGTTTTTTTTTTAGACTGTGTTCAATGTTAATGTATTATTCCTTGAATAATAGGACTAGAACTGTATGTAGTCCAACAGAAGAAACTTCACAAACACCGTGTATAGTTGTAACATGATCTCCCTAACATTAAACATAGACATTAAGGGCAGAAATTCCAATTTGTTTATTCATAATTTGCAGCACCGTGCTTTAAAGATTGTCTGTTTGGCGACCCGTGGGGTAATAGAGCAAGCAAGATTTGGGGGAAATCATCTTTCTGTCAGTGTCCCTATTCACAATCCATGACTGCCTCATGTGAATATGTCTGAATGGTTGAACAGTATGTCCCCCAACTAAATAAGATAATAAACATTTATTAAGCCAAGTTTCATTCTTGAATCTGAATTGTCCAATCATACCATCAGCTGGAATCATAACAGGAGAGTTAATTCTAGAGATGACTAAAGAATGGATGAGAGTTTCAGCAGCAGATGAGCTGAGGCTGGAGTCGGGTGATGTTGCTGAAGTGGAAAGAGGTGGTCTTAGTGATGATGGAGATATTTCAGTAGAAAGTCATCTTGGGGTGAAATATTTTCTGAACAGCTTGGTTCAGCCTCAGATAGCTACTAGGGTGGGAATGGATTCGGTGAAAAAACTGAAAGTTGTTATTGAGATATGAAGACAATAGTTTCAGTCTTCCCAATATTTAAATTCGGGACTGGACATTGTGTGATTTGAAGGTAATTGTGTTTACATTATCCTGCCATATCCTTCTAGGAGGTGGAGACTGAAGGTTTGGGAGTTTCTGTCAAAGTTCTGATCAAGTTCAAGCCAAATGAATGATATGAAGTCTCTCTGTCCTTTGCCTCCTGCATTTCTCTCCATTTCTTTCTCTGTCTTCTTCTCTCTGCCTCCTTCCACCTACCCCTCCTCCCATAGAGGCCAGAGTCTTGTACAGGTCTAGCCTGGTTTGTGGGTTGTTACTGAATCATCTGGATTTTTAACCACAATCCAACAGCTTTCATGGTCATTTTGTCCTGGGGCCAGCTCCACAAATTACCAGATTCATTCCCATCCATTTCACAACCTGTCTTGGTGTTTCTGTGGGTTCTCTCTAAGCACCTTCTTTCTGTTTCACAGCAATTTCACTGAGTATTAGAAGTAGAACATCTACAGTTGGGAAATATCATACCAAGCTCTGTCAGAGTGACCTGGTTTATCATGACCTGAACATCACTGGATTTTGAAAATGAGAGGAAGAAACCGTCCACAATGCAGAGAAACCATGGAAATGTGGAAACTGTGATAAGATTTTCAGATCCCCATCTGCACTGGCAGTGCATCGGCAAATTCACACCAGGGAGAAGCCATTCACCTGCTCCGAGCGTGAGAAGGGATTCACTCAGTTATGCCACCTGCTGACACACCAGCAAGTACACATTGGGGAAAGAACATTCACCTGCTCTGAGTGTGAGAAGGGATTGATTTGATCCTTTAACCTGCTGACCCATCAGCGAGTGCACACTGGGGTTTACTCAGTGTATAAGAAGGGATTTGCTGATTCATCCAATCTGCTGATACACAAGCCGATTCACACCAGGACGAAGCCTTTTACCGACCAAGGCTGTGGGAAGTGTTTTAAATGCTCGAGGGATCTGATGTGCCATCAGCGGGTCCGCACTGATGAGGGACCTTTTAAGTGCCCACGCTATGGGAAGTGCTACAAAGGTTCTGGTGAATTGATTTTCCATCAACATATTCACACTGACAAGACATTATCTCCGCAATGTCAACTACTGTTGTGAAACACCAGCAGGTCTACACTGGGGAGAGGCCATTCACTGTGTGTGGAAAGCAATTCACTCAGTCAACCTGCTAATGCACCAGTGAGTTCACAATGGAGAGAGGCCGTTCACCTGCTCTGACTGTGGGAGGGAATTCACTCAGTCAATCAACCTGATTAGACACCAGCGGCTCGACAAATAACCCAGGGATTTGATTCTGCTTTGAATGCCATTAATTCTAAGTGCCTTCAATAAAGTATGAGGAACAGATGAATAAATAATATTTGCTGCTAAATGTGAGCTGGATTCATTCAGCTGTGGGAAATTCTCTCCTTAAGTGTTGAAAAAGAGTTTTATTTTACAAACTTAGGTGGCTGACATTTCATGACACAAGGATCAGAAAAGAATACGGTGATGGGTTTGAAAATAATTATGATTTTCCTGTACATATTGAAATCCAGCCACTGATAATTCTGAAGACACATCAAGAGGAAATGGTTGGTTAAAGGAGGAGTAGAACTGATTCGGGACCTCGGAAGTGAGGGACATTACCCACTGAATAAACAATTTTCATCTGTCTCTAACGAGGAAAGAGATGTTCCCCAGGCTATGATGACACAGGGGGAAGTTTAGTCGGGGAAAGGTTGGAGATTGATGTGGACGGGGTTTTGGAGAAGCTGTTGGTATTTTGTGTTGGCGAAGTACCAGGACCAGATGAGATACGTATAAGGTACTGAAAGAACTGAGAGTTGACATTGCAGGGACAATGGCCAGAATTGTTCAGCACTCCTTAGACTCAGGGCTGGTGCCAGAGTACTGGAGAATTAGAAACAAATAACGCCCTTGATTAAAATGAGTTGGAAGGATGAGCCGAACAGTACCAGAACAGTCAGTTTTTTTTTTCCTTTACTCATTCACGAGATGAGGGTGTCACTGTCTAGGCAGCAGTTATCACCCCTTCCTAATTGCCCAGGGTTAACTGCATTGGTGTGGGTCTGGAGTCACATGTAGGCCATTAGTGAACCAGATGGGTTTTTCCCCACAAACAGCAATGGATTTATGATCATCATTACAGTCTTGATTACGGATAATTCAAATTTCACCATCTGCCGTGACGGATTTGAATCCAGGTCTCCAGAACATTATCTAGGTCTCTGGATTAACAGTCCAGCAATAATACCACTAGGCCATTACTTCCCCTGAGTTTAACGACTTCTCAGAACAGTATTTCAGGATAAAATTAATAGTCAGATGAACAAATGTGTTCGTTTAAGGAGAGCCAGCTGGATTTCTTCATTTAAAATCATGTCTTACTAAGTTACCAGAGCTTTTTTTTTGGTGAGGGTAATGCTGTTAATGCAATGTATGTTGACTTCCTAAAGGTATTTGATGCATTGTCTCACAAAAGAAGTGAAGGTGCTAATCCTGTTTCTCCTCTGGGATGCACGCAGACTGCCCATTACGCCCATCTTTCTTCTTTACTCTATTAAACATGACTAAATTCCTGTTTGAATCAGCAGTTTAACAAAACTAAAATGGCTGTAGACATGAAAAGAAGGCACAATAGCTGATGATCTGTCATTTCCATATTGTGATACCGATGAGGAAATTTAAAGCTCATCGAATAAACTTCGATACAACATTGGCAGTGTACATGGAAGCAGAGTAATGGTTAATGAGGATCTTTTGGTCTGGAGGAATATTTGTCTTAGAGCTCCCTAGGGATCAATATTGTGACCCTTCCTTATCCTGATTTATATGAATAATCGAGATCCTGGTGTACAGCAGACAGTTTCAAAGTATGAGGACAGAATGAAGCTATTAAGTTAGATTAGAGAAGTTGGCGAGAAGAAGGACAAGAGGAGACTTGATATTTCAAAATTCTGAGAGGTCCTGACAGAGTCGACAGGAAGAAACTGTTCCCACCAGGAAAAGGATCAAGAACGGGATGGCACAGTTTGAAAATTTTTTGTAAAAGAAGCAATGTGAGATGAGAAAATCGTTTGTTCACGTAGCATGTAGTTAGGATCCAGAACACACTGCCTGGATCAATTATTGCATTCATGCGGGTATTGGACCATCATTTCTATTTCATTAATACACAGAATATCAGGGAAAAGGGAGGACAATCCAGGAAGGTGTGAATAGTGAAATTTAACAATTTATATTCAGTCACAGCTTGTGACAGCAAACTGACTGCTGTAATGCTGCTTATTTAAACTTCACTGTTGATGTATAAATAGTATTTGTACTGCTGACAGTGAATTGGAATATAATCATCCAGTAGGGAGTTCGGCTGACACTTAATGTGCATTGAGTGGAGTGTAAGACGTTCTGGGGAAGTGACCCTATAGAAGCTGATAAAATCACGGGAGGCATAGGTAACGTGAATAGCTAAAGCTTCTTCTTTAGGGTAGGGGAGTACTCAGTCACAATGCTCGTACACAGGGCCACTGCAGACACAATGGGGCAGATGGCCTCCTGCAACATAACAAATGTGTCATGATTTGGAACTTAACTATATTCATCTGTTGCTGCTGATGTAAATAAACTCCAGTTCTAGTAGCCTGCAAAGCACAAGTCAGGTGTGTAACGGAATACCGCCAACCTGCCTGGGTGAGTGCAGCTCCAAAACACTCAGCACAACACCATCTCGTGAATCCTGGTCCGACTGACTGACGAAGTTCCGACAAGCTTCAATATCCATTTCCTTCATTGTTGAAGTGCTGTGTGTACCACCTACAAGCTGCACTGCTGTAGCTCACCAAGGCTCTTTCTACGTCACCTTCCAAATGCACAACCTCTACCGAGAAGGGCTAGGGTGACAGAACTGTCAGAAGACTACAACTTACAATTTCCTTCATGCATCATCCTGTGTTGGAATCACATTACGTCTAATGCTCCATTGTTGGATCATGGGGTGGCACAGTGGCTCAGTGGTTAACAAAGCTGCCTCACAGCACCAGGGATCTGGGTTCGATTCCACCCTCTGTTGACTGTCTGTGTGGAGATTGCACATTCTCCCCGTGTCTGTGTGGGTTTCCTCCCACAGTCCAAAGATGTTCAGGCTCGGTGGATTGGCCATGCTAAATTGCGTAGTGTTAGGGATGTGCAGATTAGGTGGCTTTTCAGGGGATGGAGTCTGGGCGGGATGCTCTGAGGATCAGTGTGGACTTGTTGGGCCGAAGTATCTGTTTCCACACTGCAGGAATTCTATGGGGGGTGGGGGTAAAGTCCTGGAAATCCCCTCTGCAAAGTACTGCAGGTGTCCCTACGCCACGTAGATTGCAGCACTTCAGAAAACAATTCACAACCACCTCGAATTCAAGATGGGGAGTAAATCTATAGAGTGAAGATCACATCCATGAATAAATAGGCAATAAAGGTTTTCTGTTACCTGGAAAAAGAGAGCAGTTCTGACAATTACCCTTTGGGCTGAGACAGTTAAACAGTGATTGAGTCGTGGTGGAGCCTTCCTTCGAGGAGTTTTTATCTGTAGAAGGAGAATTACTGACATTGGCAGAATGTTTGCTAACTACACAATGCAGCTTTCAGATAATTGGAAATTGATGCGGGGTGAAGATGTGGAGATTATTTTACTTAAGTTCTAAGGATCTGCAACAGACTGATTGGTAGAAGAATACAGGTTCTGCAGTAATTTCAAAAATAGTTTGGAATTTAACACAATGAAAAAGGATATAGTGGGCTTTAAGCACTGGGCAGCAAAGTGGGGGTGGATTCGCAGTGTTTCTCAAGTGAGAGTGTGTAGCCCCAATAGGCTGAATGGCCACCAGCCGCAGTGCTCTGTGCTACTGCACCATTCACTGTGAATGATGAAGCTCATCCCAGGACAGCAGAGAGGTAGGCTCTTGAATTGGGGGAAGAAACACAGTCGGAACTTTTAAAAAGCCACATATCCACAATATTGTACAGATAGTCCGTGGGTTGCAAATGGATCCCGTTCTAGACTCTATTTGCAAGTCAATTTGTACGCAAGTCAGCCCACAATGCAGGACAATGTAATGGAGCCATTTGTTAGGACAGACAAGTTTGAATTTCACCCCTATACGAGATTGTGTTTGTACGTACCAGCTTTTGTACATTGTAAATCAGGTAACCCCAGTCCTCGACCAGTTAATTGGGTTGACAACATTAATAAAAATAGGGATCATCATCAGATTATCAATATGGTATGTGATTAACAACAGCAATAACAATGGAATCTAACACCTACAGTTACCCAATGACCTTGCTGCTGCGTCAGTTGGTGCTGTCACTGAATGAATTCCTCTCCACATACACAGCAGGTGAATGGCCTCTCCCCGATGTAAATTTCCTTGTGTGGAGTGGGGATACATAACTGCTGAAACTTCTTTCCACTGTCGATGCATTTGAATGGGCTTTCCCCATTGTGAACTTTCTGGATTAACATGAGACAAATGGTTTAGTAAATCTCTTCCCACATAAGAAGCAGGTGAATGGTTTCTCCCCAGTGTGACTGTGTCGATGAATTTCCAGCTGCGATGGACAATAGAATCTTTACCATAATCCTCACATTTCCAATGTTTCTCCTGGGTGCCAGCCCCAAAGTTACTGTGCCAATGGATTTCGAGCACTGATGGATAATTAAATACTTTACCACTGTCCTCACAATGGGCTGAACGCCCACCTGCCACCTCCTCCTCCCCCCACCCCGGTGACACTGTCCTATTCACCGTGAATGAGGAAGCTGAGGTCGAGGAGAGGGAGGATCCCGCCGCCAACCTCACAATGATTGACGGAGGTTCACGGACCAATAGAAGTCGAGTGGGCGGGTTTGGCGATCCAAGCCCAGCGGCTAATCCTCCAATCAATGGGACTGAATAAGGGAGAACAACGTGCAGAGCTGGATGAACACAGCAGGCCAAGCAGCAATCAGAGGAGCAGGAAAGCTGACGTTTCGGGCCGAGACCCTTCATCAGAAATGGGGGAGGGGAAGAGGGAAATAGGGAGAGAGGGGGAGGCGGATAGAAGATGGATAGAGGAGAGGATAGGTGGAGAGGAGGCGGACAAGTCACTGAGGCGGGGATGGTGCCAGTAAAGGTGAGTGTAGGTGGGGAGGTAGAGAGGAGACAGGTCAGTCCAGGGAGGATGGACAGGTCAAGGGGGCGGGATGAGGTTAGTAGACAGGAGATGGGGGTGTGGCTTGGGGTGGGAGGAGGGGATAGGTGAGAGGAAGAACAGGTTAGGGAGGCGGGGATGAGCTGGGCTGGTTTTGGGATGCGGTTGGGGGAGGGGAGAATTTGAAGCTTGTGAAATCCACATTGATACCATTGGGCTGCAGGGTTCTCAGGCTGAATATGATATGCTGTTCCTGCAGCCTTCAGGTGGCAGCATTGTGGCATTGCAGGAGGCCAGTACCACCCCACCAACCTCCAGATCCAACGCATCATCCTCCGACACTTCTGCCATCTCCAATCCGACCCCACCACCAAAGACATTTTTCCCTCCCCACCCTTGTCTGCTTTCCGGAGGGACCACTCTCTCCGTGACTCCCTTGTCCGCTCCACACTCTCCTCCAGCCCCACCACACCCAACACTTCTCCCCGCAACCGCAGGAAGTGCTGCACCTGCCCCCACACCTCCTCCCTCACCCCAATCCCAGGCCCCAAGAAGACTTTCCACATCAAGCAGATGTTCACCTGCACCTGTTCATCTGCCAATGTGGTATACTGCATCCACTGTACCCGTTGTGGCCTCCTCCACATCAGGGAAACCAAGCGGAGGCTTGGGGACCGCTTTGCAGAACACCTGCGCTCAGTTCGCAACAAACAACTGCACCTTCCAGTCGCAAACAATTTCAACTCCCCCTCCCATTCCTCAGACGACATGTCCATCCTGGGCCTCCTGCATGCCACAATAATGCCACCCGAAGGCTGCAGGAACAGCAAATCATATTCAGCCTGGGAACCCTGCAGCCCAATGGTATCAATGTGGATTTCACAAGCTTCAAAATCTCCCCTCCCCAAAACCAGCCCAGCTCATCCCCGCCTCCCTAACCTGTTCTTCCTCTCACCTATCCCCTCCACCCACCTCAAGCCGCACCCCCATCTTCTATCTACTAACCTCATCCCGCCCCCTTGACCTGTCCGTCCTCCCTGGACTGACCTATCTCCTCC
>JAHRHZ010000115.1:155158-200319 GCA_024137785.1 Ginglymostoma cirratum | reverse complement strand
TTGTTTTGCACTCGTCAACAAGCTGGGTTTCTACAATATTCTGGCAGCTTTCATGGTCACATTTTCCAAGGGTCTGCTTCATAAATTACTGAGTTATTGACTTGATTTCACAACCTGCCATTGTGTTTTTATAACACTGTTTTCTTTTCAAATTCAATTTCACAGGATGTGAGAAGAAGACTTTCAGTCAGCGTGAAACTTAAATCAAACATCCCATCAGTATCTGATAGACCTATTCAGTTCACCAGGACCTGACTATCATCAGCCTTTGACCATTGCAGCAAAAGGCACCAATCATCCTGAGGAAAAGCCGTGGAAATGCGGGGACTGTGGACAGGGATTCATTTACCCATTGGAACTGGAAGCCCTTCACTGCCGTCACACCAGGGAGAGACCATTCACCTACCCAGTGTGTGGAATGGGATTCATCAGTTCTCCAACCAATTTAAACACCAGCGAGTAAATACCGGATAGAGGCTGTTCACTTGATCCGAATGTGGGAATAGATTCATTCAGCCATTACAACTGCTGACACACCAGCGCGTTCACACTGAGGAGAAGCCTTTTAAATGCCCAGACTGTGGGAAGCATTATAAAAACTCAGGAGAACTGATGTCCCATCAACTAGTTCACACTGAGGAGAGACCGTTCAAGTGCTGTCGCTGTGGGATGGGTTTCAAGCAATCATCTCAACTTACTGTACACCAATGGGGTCATACTGGGCAGAGGCCAGACTTGCTCTGAGTATCGGAAGGTCTTCACTCAGTCATCTATCCTGCTGAAACACCAACAGATGCACAATGGGGAGAAACTGTTCACTTGGTCCGAACGTGGAAAGGCATTTATTCAGTCATCCCGGCTGCTGAGACACCAGCAGGTTCATACTGACAAAAGACATTTTAAATGCCCAGAATGCAGAAAATGCTGTAAATGTTTTTAGGACCTGATGTCCCATCAACGAGTTCACATTGAGGAAAGACTATTCAGGTGCTTCCGCCATGGGACTGGGTTCAAGTGATCATCTCAACTCACCTTAACCAGTGAATTCACACTAAAGAGAGACCTTTTAAATGCCCAGATTATGGGAGGTGCTATGAATGTCCTGGGGTATTGACATCATCAACTTGTTCACTCTGACTGAGACCGTTCAGATGCTCTCACAGTGGGACTGCTTTCAGGCAATCATCTCAACTCACTATACACCAGCGTATACACACCAAGGAGAGCTGTTCACCTGCTCTGAGTGTAGGAAGGGGTTGCTCAGTCATCCCATCTCCTGACACACCAACGAGTTCACACTGGGGAGAGGCCTTTCACTCGCTCTACATGTGAAAAGAGATTCACTCACTTGTCCAACCTGCTGAGACACCAGAGAGTTCACAGTAGTGAATAGGAATTTGTTGCGAAGCATATTTAAGGTGAATTATATTCATTGAAGTCTGTTTCTGATAATGCTGGATAAACCCCAGCCCAGTTATAGGGATTAATGTTCTGGCTTAAAATCAAATGCATCAGATGTGTTAAACATGCAAAATGTTGAATCTTCTTAATCTTTAACAGAAGATAGCTCCTTTTTGAAGCACTCTGTTCAAGTCACTTCCATTTCCATCCCCAACAAGATAATGTGAATAGCAAATGTTGTTTTCCCTAAGATGGGTGAGTTTAAAACCAGGTAGGCATATTTTTGCAGTGAGAGGACAAAGTTTTAAAAAGGACATTGGAGGTGTAGCGGACAGTGAAAAAGGTTACCTCAGAGTACAACAGAACCTTGATCAGATGGGTCAATGGGCCAAGGAGTGGCAGATAGAGTTTAATTTAGATAAATGTTAGTGATGCATTTTGGTAAGGCAAATCAGGGCAGGACTTATACACATGATGGTAAGGTGCTGGGGAGTGTAGCTGAAGAAAGAGACTTTGGAGTACAGGTTCATAGTTCCTTGAAAGTGGAATTGCAGGGAGATGGGGCAGTGAAGAAGGTGTTTGGTACGCTTGCCTTTATTGGTCAGTGGATTGAGTGTAGGAGTTGGGAGGTCATGTTGCGACTTGGTTAGGCCACTATTTGAATATTGCATTCATTTCTGGTCTCCCTGTTCTAGGAAGGATGTTGTGAAACTTGAAAGGGTTCAGAAAAGATTTACAAGGATATTGCTGGGGTTGGAGCATTTGCGCTGTCGGGAGAGGCTGAATAGGCTGGGACTATCTTCTCTGGAGCATCGGAGGCTGAGGGGTGACCTTGTAGAGGTTTATAAAATCATGAGGGGCATGGATAGGGTAAATAGACAAGGTCTTCTCCCCAGGGTGGGTGAGTACAAAACAGGTTTAAAGTGAGAGGGGAAAGATATAAAAGGGACCTGATTGACAACTTTTTCATTCAATCGGTGGTGCGTATATAGAATCAGCTACCAAGAAAATGGTGGAGGCTGGTACAATTACAACATTTAAAAGGTATCTGGACGGGTATATAAATTGGAAGGGTTTAGAGGGATATGGGCCAAATGCTGGCAAATGGGACTAGATTTATTTAGGACATCTGGTTGGCATGGATGAGTTGGACCGAAGGGTCTACTTCCAAGCTGTATACCTCTATGACTCAATGTCGTGTGGAGCAGCCTTTTTACACAGAGAGTGGTTTGTGTGTGGAACGAACTGCTAGAGAAA
The DNA here is from genome assembly GCA_024137785.1 of Ginglymostoma cirratum. Taxonomy (NCBI): domain Eukaryota; kingdom Metazoa; phylum Chordata; class Chondrichthyes; order Orectolobiformes; family Ginglymostomatidae; genus Ginglymostoma; species Ginglymostoma cirratum. Next base: position 197,661 of record JAHRHZ010000115.1, on the reverse strand, counting down.
GTGGGGAATGCACTTTCAGGGTGAAATGTAAGAGCCCTTGGCTTGTCAAGAGTTTGCAAAATATAAATCAAGAGATCGGATGGTGTTCATGGGGTCTTCGCAAACCTCCTTATTGGATTCCAGGAGAAATGTGTGTCATTAATGGAATGATACCTAACCTATCCATTTTTCACTTGTCCAAGTGTCTTTTAAATGGTGTATCTGCATCCACCACTTCCTCTGGCAGTGCATTCCACATACGAACTACTCTGTGTGGAAAAAAAATATGTTATGTATCATTCAACTGATGACATGTTTCTCTTGGAACCCAGTAAGAATCCCATGACAATATCATTTGATCTCTTGCTGTATATCATGCAAATCATGATAAGCGAAAGGCTTTTCACACTGAGAAGTGCCTTGTGCACCTCAGATTATCCTGGAATGGCAAGGGATATCAAATGTTTGAGCATCAGTTGAAGCCAGCTGATTCATACTGCTGCTACAATTATGAGTAACAGGATTGATGTTCAACATTAACAGAATGCTGCCGTCCAAACAAAAAAAAAAGTTTCACCTATCACATAGATGTGTAATGTTGGATATGATATTCAGTATCAGTGTGATGCCAGGCCTGTAGGCTATAATCTTGAAGACTGGCTGATCGTACCAAGCAGCATTTCCCTTTGATGGTTCGCAATGGCAAGTTACTGACTATACTCATCCAGACTGCGCTCGCAAAATTCAAAACTCTGTGTCCAGCGTTAAATGCAATTCTGCAATTGGACAATATATTCAAAGTATTCCATAGTTACTGATTATAATTGGTAATTGCTAAGAATTACACTCACAACCAATTTAGAGTTATCAGTCCAGTTCACAGTATGGATGCATTTGCATGCCCTGGAAGCTATGTGTGTTAGTACACGAGGCCCTGTTATTTGCACACAGAAAGAACATGTACGCACATTTCGTCTCTTTCAATTCAACAAAAAGGCGTCAGCCATTCGGTCGTTAATTTCTCAGGTGCAATGTCAATCACAGGCAACCGGCCTGGTTTGAAACTTAAACAGCACTATGAAATGTCTGCTCCAGACGCCTACAGGATTCCGTCTGTTTCAAGCCACAAACAGAAAATTCCACTTTTCTCCTGGAGACTGAGAGAAATCAGGTTTCCAAAAAGATGGCAGAGTTCCATCCAATGGGGGAGCTCCAGCCCAGACCCGCTCCTCAGTCACTCCGATTGTTTGGATGACCTGCCATTCATGCTTGGCCCTCCAACCAACATGAACGTCATTCATATTCGGTAAGGGGAGTTAAAAAAATCTTACTCAATCCCAAAAATTAATTGGAAAATAAATGAGTTATCATGGTTTTTCTCGACAATTCCTTACATTCTCCCATTTCTGAAAGACTTTTCATACTCCATTACCTCGACATGGCTAACTGAGCTTTGAAAACTTTTCACTTCTTCCCATTCTGATCGATACCTGAGGATTGACTCTTGCTGTATTCAATCCTACATCCACTGATTCCTCTCCCGTTCTCAATTATATACTAAATAGTCAAATTTATGGAATGATGCAGCCAAATGAAATCAGTTCGCCCAACACATCTAACTGGGCTCTTGGGAAATCACAACCAATTCATTTCACAGCTCCACTGGCAGAGTCAGAGGAATCTATATCTGCTGCAGAAGTATAAAGGGTAACTTCGCACTTAGTTACTTCTCACATGTGCTTACCGCTCTGCAAAGATTGATTACTCAGTGTAGTTTGCAAATATTAAGATTTCGTTCGATAGTTAAGAACACAGAGTACTGGGTGATGTTTGATTGAACAACTCTGTTCTAATTTTAGACTTTCATCAGCTGTGTGCTCACAGTCAAGTTGGGGACATCCTTATTTTTCAGGTGTTTGGCTCGTTGAGATCGCTGTCATTCTCAGCGGTTATGTTTGTGTTTTCCTCTGTGTGCGTCAGTGCCATTCAGTTCCCCATTTCTAAAAAAAAAAGTTATTCACTTAGTTGCATGGGTTTGTGTTAAATAGTACATGGATAAAACAGCAGAAAGATCGAGACGAATGCAAGAGGAAAGTTTGTTCCTTTGTCGGTGAAGACTGCCAAGTCAATGAATGTTTGTTGGTTGATTGACATTTTTACTCAGCAATAATTAAACAGACAAATAGCAAATTCCTGTGGTTAAGTTGTTAAGCCAACAGACACATGGAGAGATTGGTGTTGGAAATTCAAATAGACCAAACTGAAATCCCTCAGATATGAAACATTTCTGCTGTTGTTATAATTCACAAGGACATGAAAAGTAAAATTTCAACGACAAATGTTACATGAAGGGACGTGTTATAACCATTGGGAAAGCCTGAAGCTCTCTTCCTAAGAACAGAGAAGACGGGGAAGTGAGATATTAGCTATGGAAAGCTTTATTCCTGTTTTGTCTTTACCAACTTGGTAGAACCTTAACACTGCTGGTTCACTTCCAGTCAGAAAGGTCATATTTCTAATCTCTGATTTGACAGCTCATTTCCAGCTTTTGCCATTGTTATTTCTAACTCTAAATACATTTGTAAAGGATCTTTTGTTTTGTGTCTGGGAGCTCTGAACCATGGAAGAAAGTGGCTGAAACATTTCTTGCACTGCTCACAAGTAACTTGCTAGTTCAGTCTTGGCTATAATAAACAACATCAATATCATCAGAATCAAACCCTTATAAACAGTGGTGAACTCGCTGATGTTGCAGCAGTTTGGATGACTGAGTGAATCCCTTCCCACAAACAGAGCAGGTGAATATCTCCTCTCCTCAATGTGAATACTTAGCTGTTTCAGAAGATGGGATGCACAAGTGAATTCTTTACACACATGGACCGGGTGAATAGTTTCTCCCCAGTGTGAATTTGCTGGTGTGTCACCAGGGCCAATGACTGAGTGAATCCCTTCCTACACACATACTAGTGAATGTCTACTATCCAGTTTGTGTGTTGGTGTCTCAGCAAGTTCTTCGTGCTTTTAAAATTCTCCTCATAATCAGAAGATTTAGAAGTTATCAACTCAGTATGAACTTGCTGGTTTAATGAACATCTTCCCACATGCAGAGTAGGTGTACGGCCACTCCCCAGTGTGGGTGCACTGATGTACAGAGAGTTCAGATGATTTTCTGAATCAAGTCCTGCAGTGAATGCACATGAAAGGAATTTCTGAAAACAGCAGGTGAATAGATTTAGAGAAATTAAATATGTGGGCAAAAAATGGAAGATGGATGAAATGTATGAAATGAGAGATTGTACACTTTGGCAAGTAGGGTAATAAAAGTTGATTATTCTTTCAGTGGAGAAGGAATGCAGAATGCTACAGTTTTGAAATAACTGGATGTCTTGACACCATCACAATAGTTAGGGTAACATTACTATCCTGAAAATGTCACTTAAAGAGTGGGAACATTGCAGCTGAACATCTCTGATATACAGCATTCAGGCAGGAGGAAGAGGGGGATTCAATTAAGGTAGAGGTGTCGCACTATTGGTTAATGAATCATAACGGTGATGAGGGATGACATAAAAAGACTTCCTGCTCCTATGATGCTGCTTGGCCTGCTGTGTTCATCTAGCTCTACACCTTGTTATCTCAGATTCTCCAGCATCTGCAGTTCCTACTGTCTCTGAAACAATTTTAACCCCACTGCGAAGCCTCTTCTAAGGATGCCTTCCCTGAAGAAGTTACCCTCCTCCCTCCAGAAAAACCTCAGTGGATCTCTCTCCCACTGCAACTACTGGTCTGTCTCCTCTGCACCTATCTTCTCCTCTATCCATCTTCTATCCGCCTCCCCCTCTCTCCCTATTTATTTCAGAACCTCCTTCCCCTCCCCCATTTCTGAAGAAGGGTCTAGGCCCGAAATGTCTTCCTGCTCCTATGATGCTGCTTGGCCTGCTGTGTTCATCCAGCTCTACACCTTGTTATAACATAAGGCCTGATGGCTTGTGCTCCACAGAACTCACCAGTTTGTCCTGAAATGGAAACTTTAAACAGAAATAACAGCTACATTTTAAAATATCACCGTAACATGATCTGTGCAACTCTGCACTGACCCTGTGACCAAATGTTTACACCAGATAGCGGTCTCAGATTTATTTTTTACTCAGAATTGAGATGTGCAGTTTCAAACTGTCAGCAAAGAAACAGGAATTTGTGCTGTATGAGAATGAATCAAGTGGTCAGTTTCATGTTATCAGTACAAACAGACTTCCTGCTGTGAGAGTGACCGCACATTGACAGCATCAAGAACATACACAAAGATTGCTGCTGGTCTCAGTATTTTAATACAACACCACCCTTGATCTACTTACACCTTCTCCAATCCTCTCTGCATATACCATGCATTCACCATACTTGAGCTCAATTGACACAATTATTGTCTCCCTTCTCAGAAAACAAAACCAAAGAGCTTTTGAGATGCAATGGCAGCATTCCTACCTCAAGGCCAGAAGGTGCAGGTTCAAATCCCACTTGCTTCAGAGGTTTTTCATAGCCTGTCTGATCAAGTTGATTAAAAATAATTACATAGAGCGGTAACTGACATAGAAACAGTGGGGAGTCAGGAACTACAAACCTGCAATGCTTCAAATCTTTAAAAGAAAAAAAAGACTTCTTTCTCTAATCAACCTGCTGAGAGATATTATTACACACCTCTAGAGCAGGTGGGACTTGAACCCAGATTTCCCTGTTCGGGCGAGGGACACTTCTACTGCATCACAAGACGGCCTACCTGCCATGTTTCACTCTCTAAAAATAAATCTGTTCCAGACTATCCCAGGCAAGACTGGCTCTGGTTCCTTCCTTCACCAGTTGGCTATCAGGAGCATTATAACAGGGTCTGGATTAATACTCATGAAGATTAACATAACTGGTAGGACCAGCCCTTCAGTGCTTATTTACCAGCTTTGTTATTCCAACCGATTGAAGCTACAGCCCTGATAATGACATTTGACAATTGAGAGCTGATCACATATTTGAATACGGTAGGCAGTCAATGATTAGCAGTTTGGGATAAAATGTATGAGTCAATGAATATCACATCTTCTATTTTTCATTGTTTGCTGACAATCAGAATTATCTGAGGGTTAAGTCAGTATCTAGTGCATGACTTCTATTTTGTTAATCGGGTTAAGTAATATGTTATGGGGCAAAGTCCTACAAATGTTTGCTTAACAGCTGAGCTTTCCTTGGGTGCAAGGTTCCACACCCTGAACGTTCACCACCGTTTCACACACATGCACACGCATGCAAACATTGCCAGCCACGAGTTTTAAGGTGTGAATGTTTTTACAACTGGCTTGGGACTAAAATAAACTGACAGGAGGTGGACAACAGGGATTGCTCTTGCAGCCTGGATTATTATCAACTGACAGAGTTTCTCGTGCAGGACTTTCTGATCCAGGGCTGAGGTTAAAGTAAACATAACCTAATCAAATGCAGTGACGAGTACAGTACATTTGGGACAAATTCTTACATGTCCTATTGTAACCCAACAGAAACAAAATTAATGTTTTTATTGGTCCAGATCGTCACCCAAAAGATGACTGCACACCTGGTTAATGTGACCAGGTTATGAAGCAGACATCAAATGCACAATCCAGTGATTCTGAAATCAGATTCAAATCTGTAGCATGACCATAACATTAGGTAACACTGCTGCTGTTAATCTTCCATATGTTAATAACTCGAACAACAACTTCATGAACTAAATTGCATTCATTTGGATTGATGTGAACGGTACCGTTTGAACAATACAAATTGACTAGAGAATAAGGCCATTTGCCCCATCCAATCAGCTGTTTTAAACAACTGTCCAATTATTCCACTTCCCAAATCTTTCTCCAAAGACTTTAGAAACTTTCTGTTTCAAATATACTTGGAATTTCCTGAAAGTTCCTATTGAATCTGTTTCCATCAAGCTTTCAGGTAATGCATTCCAGATTATATTGACGCACTGGTATGAGTGAGGTAAATTTAAACGACAATGTGCGGGAAGCAGTATCATTAGAAGGGGAAATTTTTGGACACAATACAGGCCCTTCTTTATCTGCAAATCAAGCAATGGTCAATGTACTTGCAATTTTAAGACAGATTTTAACTAACACATTTTACATGTGTTTCTGGTCAATAAATCAAGATTGTAATACAAACAGGTTCAAATGTTGAAGAATTATCAAGTGCCATTTTCACACTGAAAATTTACACTGCCATTTCACTTTCAGTCAGAATAGATTAGAAACAGACATCTTTGTGTTTCAGATCTCTGGCACCTGCAGTTCTTTGGTTTGTGTGATAAAACAGATCACCGTTTGACACCAATCTCTGATTTTCCAGCATGTTTTCGGCATTCATCGCTATTCTTCCCGAATCTAAACACATTTGCGAGGGAGCTGCTCTTCTGTGTCTGAATCAAGGAAGAGAGTGACTGAGATTTATTTGTTATATACCTCAGGACTGACAACATGAGGTCTCAGCTGTGGGTGGGGAGAAATGAGAAAGATAAAAGTCCCATTTGTGTCTCTCAGTGTGACCCGGATGGACTACATCCAGGTTAAAGACCTGTTTCTGACCCAGATTGTCCTTTCTGACTTCAGCCAGGTGAAAAATATTACAAAAAGTCTCAAAAAAGTGATTTATTTTACATTTATGCAGAATATACAAACTCATCAATAAACCAGGATTATCAGAGTGAACATGGTTCATTGCTGGATATGATTAGCAGCATCAGCAAGTGCAGAATCTAAACCTTGCAGTTGCTTATGAACTTGCTGGTGTTAGCAGGTGGGATGACTGAATGAATCCCTTCCCAGAGACATTACAGGTGAATGGCTCTCACCAGTATGAACTCGCTGGTGTTTCACCAGGTAGGATGAATGAGAAAATTGCTTCCCACATTCAGAACAAGTGAACGGCCTCTCCCCAGTGTGAATCCTCTTGTCTGTCTACAGGTTAGATAACTGAATGAATCCCTTGTCACACATTGGACAAGTGACTAGCCTCTCTCCAGTGTGAACCCGCTGGTGATTCAACAGATTGGAGGATCAAATTAATCCCTTCCCACACACAGGGCAGGTGAAAGGCTTCTCTTTAGCATGAGCCTACTGATGTGTCAGAAGGTACATGAATGGGGGCTCATATTTAGGGCCCTGATGCTTCCCCTGGGGATTTGCTAACTTCCATTAAGGCTTCCCTTCCACGGTTTCCATTCCTGACCTGAATCTCAGTTTCCTTCTGCCACACATACCTACTGCCACCATGCTCAGAGGACCACCCAGTCCTGCACCTCGACCCTGAGTAATAGACTCACAGAGCACAGAAATAGACCTTTCAGTCCAACCAGTCCATGCTGACCAGAGTCCCAAACTAAACTAGTTCACCTGCCTGCACTTTGCCCATATTCCTCCAAACATTTCTTATTTTCATGTACTTATCTAAATGTCTACTAAACGTTGTAACTGTACCCACATCCACCACTTCCTCTGGAAGTTCATTACATGCATGAAACACTGTGTTAAAAAAATGCCCCTTGTGTCTTTTTTAAATCTTTCTCCTCTCACCTTAAAAATACGCTTCCAGTCTTGAAATTCCCACCTTAGGGAAAGATACCAGCCATTTACTCTATCTCATCATTTATAAACTTCTATAAGATCACCTCTCAACCTCCTACATTCTAATGAAAAAGTCCCAGCTATCCAGCTTCTTCTCAATACTCAAACACTCCATTCCCAGCAACATCTGCCAAATTTCTTCTGAGCCCTCTCCAGGAGAATAATAACATTCTTATAACAGGGAGACCAAACCTAATACAGTATTCCAGAAGAGGCCTCACCAACATTGTGTACAACCTCAATATACCATAGTGTAGAGCTGGATGAACACAGCAGGCCAGGCAGCATCAGAGGAGCAGGAAAGTTGACATTTCGGATCTGGACCCTTCTTCAGAAATGGGGGAGGCAAAGGGGGCTCTGAAATAAATATAGGGGGAGGCAATGATAGAAGGTGGATAGAGGAGCAGACAGGTGGAGAGAAGATGGACAGGTCAGGGAAGTGGGGATGAAGCCAGTAAAGTTGAGTGTACGTAGGGAGTTGGGATGGCGGTTGGTCATTGAGGAGGGAGGGGTGGGTAGGTGGGCGGGAAGATGGACAGATCAAGGAGAGGGGGGATGAGGCTAGCAGGTAGGAAGTGGGGGTGGGGGTTGGTCTGTCAGGTAAGAGGAGCAGATAGATGGGATAAAAGATGGACAGGTGAAGGAGGCGGGGATGAGATGGGCTGGTCTTGGCATGGGGTTGGGGGTGGGGAGATTTTGAAGCTTGTGAAGTCTACATTGAGGCCCATTGGGCTGCAGGGTTCCCAAGCGCTTGCTCAAAAGAAAGGTCCAGACCTGACATGTCAGCTTTCCTGCTCCTCTGATGCTGCCTGGCCTGCTGTGTTCATCCAACTCTACACCTTGTTATCTCAGACTCCAGCATCTGCAGTTCCGACTATCTCTCATTTTACCATCCCAACTTCTACACTCAAAGGTTTGAGCAATGAAGGCAAGCATGCTAAATGCCTTCTTAACCACACTATCTGTATATGACACAAACTTCAAAGAAGCATGTACCTGAAGCCCTCTGTCACTCTATTGTACACTACCTGAAGCCCGACTTTTAATTGTATAAGTCTTGCCTTTGTTTCTGCGTCATTGGGAAAGTAAACAATGGGTGGAGATAGAGCTCAAAGAGAGAGAAAAACAGTTGGATAGACAATGCTGTGGGAAAGGTCAGTCTGGGTGAATAAATAGTCACTAATGTGGACTATTAGTGGCTCACAATGGATTGTGTGTGGGAGCAGCCCATGTGATGATCAGGCTGATGTGTGGGAATTGGAGTGAGGATATGGGATAAAGTGCTAAAGCGCTAAAATTGTTGAACTTCAGTGTGAGTCCTGAAGATTGCAGAATTCCTGAGTGGGAAATGAGATGTTCTTCTTCCAGCTTGAACTGAGCTTCTCTGGGACAGCAGCCCTCATTCACTCCCATTGGTTGGAGGATCAACCGCACCCGCTCGGTCCTCCAGCTCCGCCCCCGTTTCGTATTGGTTCGGATCTGCTGTCAATCAGCCGGGTTCAAGTGCATGCGCAGTGCCGAAGCCGTGGTTGCGCTTAGATGGCCGTATTGTGTTAACTGATGAGGGCCGTTCGGAGGAACCGGGAGGGCACAATCGAGCCAGAGGGTGGGATTCTCGGATTTTGAAACATACCAAGACGAGAAGACGGTGAATGCTGAATGAAACTTATCTTTACGGTGTTTAATCTTGTGGCACTTTCTCAAGATATTGCTCACGCAGGACTCGAGTTAACGGCCACCACGTTTGTAGAAGTCGGACAGCAACATGGTGCATGCGCAACGCTCGCGGGTCCTGCAACGACCTTCATTCACTCCCATTGGCTCGGAGACAGCAGTGGTGCGGTCGCGCGAGAGGGGAGGTTTGATCTGATCTGATCTGATCTATTCTCATCACGTGGACCGAGATACAGCGACATGTATTGTTTTTGCTGCTATTCAGACAAATCCTACCTTAAATAAGTGTATGAAGGTAATAGAACAGAATGCAGAACATAGTGGTACAGCTACAGAGAAGGTGCAGAGAAAGAGCAACTTTAATGTATGAGAGGCCTGTTCGTAAAGCTGTACACAGTGCGGAAGAAGCTGTTGGTATGTGTTTTCAAACTTTTGTATCTTCTGCCTGATGGAAGAGGGCATTGAAGGGGTCTGTGAATATGTTGTTTGCTTTCCAGAGGCAGCAGGAAGTGTCGATGGAGTCAATGCATGGAAGGTTTGCGGGATGGCCTGGGTTGAATTCGTAACTCTGAAACTGCTGGAGTAGGTCTCAGACCATGGATGGGAAGCTTGCAGTCCCCCGGTTACACTGATACTGCAGCTACGGGGCTTTACACCGTAATTAGGTCCAGGGTTTACAGCCGCCATCTTTCTGCAGGGCAATGGGAAGAGATGCGCTCAGCCAACATTTTAATGTGGGACAGTGGGCAGAGGGTACCTTTTCCACAAGTTGAGCAGTGTGTATAGTTTTGGTCATCTCATTTTACAGAAAGGGTGGAATTGAACCAGAGAAGGTGCAGAGGAGATTGACGAGATTGTTTACTAGAACTGGGGAGAAATGCAGCTATATGGAAAGATTATATTCACTGTGGGTTCTTCTTGGAATACAGAAGGCCAAGGAAAAATTTGATTGTGATGTGCAAAATTGAGACGGCCCTGGATAGAGTGGCAGGAAGCCATGTACCTCAGCAGAGAATCAAGTGATTAGAGGGCATGGATTTGAAATGATTGGTAGAAAGATTAAATGAAAGATTAGGAAAAGTGTTTTTCCAAGATGATGGGTGGGGTCTGACACTCACCGCCAGGAATGAGAGAACGGGCAGAAAGACTCAACTCATGTGTAATGTGTTCAGATTGGCACATAAAGCTTTGTACCCTGCAAAGCTACAGACCAATTGGTACAAAGTGGGCTGGGGCTGGGTAGCTAATTTTTCAGCCAGCATAGACACAATAACCCAAGCGGCCACTTTGTATGTCTTGACGTTTTTACAATTCTATGAAGCAAAGCCACAGTATAAAATATGTTCATCTCTTCTGCTTTTCTATCCTGGGCTGACGGTGATGATTTTTGGAATCTCCTTTTACAGGACATTGCAAGTGGAGGTTTTGCTAAAATAAAATCAGAACACCATCTGACGGCAATACTTGATTAATCAGTACCTGGATATTGTCGGCCTTGAATGTAAGTTTGTGCTCCAGTACTTTGTTGTTCACAATTCATATTACTCATCCTCCTGTGCCCTGTGTCACTTGCTGAAAATGTTAAGTCTGTGTCTTGTGACCATTTTACTATCTGCTAATGAGAACAGCATTTCTTTACTTTACCTGGGCTATCTTGATATTGCACACCTAAAGCCTCAAACTAACTCCACTAGAAACCTTTCTCTGTTTCAAGAGACAGCTGTTAATGGAGTCAGAGAGCTGGACAGCTTGGAAATAGACCCTTGAGTCCAACTCATTCATGCCGACCACATTAATTTAGTCGCATTTGCCAGCATTTGGCCTGTATCCCTCTTAAACCCTTTCTATTCATACATCCATCCAGATGCCTTTTAAATGTTGTAAATGTATCAGCTTTCACCACTTCCTCTGGCAGCTCATTCCATATACGCACAACCCTGGGTGCGAAAAAGGGACCTGATGGGCAACATTTTTTTGATGACTGGCTGAATGACAGGAAACAGTTTCATATCAACATTGTTACTATCCTTTTTATTCCTTTTAGATCTAGGTTTTGTTCACTGGGCTGTTACAGAGCTTTTATCAAATACATCTTGGCAGTCCATGTTCATCCTATCAATTGGATTTCCATCATCAGCACCCTTTAGCTCATCAAAAAAACTCAACAGTTCACCATGATTTTCTGTGAAAAGTTCTATTTTAGCTTCCCTAAATGAACCCACATTTCTTCAAAGGGAGTAGTAATGGGGATACAAAGGCAACAAGATGTCTGGATGAGGTGTGAATAGGACACTAGATATCATGAACACAGTGTAAAGACAATCAGGTTGTGATGGTCTATCCCACTTTTAGAATCTGCCAAACCTGCTGGGTATTTCCAGCATTTTCTGTTTTTATATCAGATTTCCAGCATCTTGCTTCTGCACTTCCTCTTAGGACTGAAGAGTTCGAAGGGTTTGGGAAGAAAGTAGGAACAGTTGCCTCTTTCAGTCCTGTATCTCCCAGTTCTGCCTCTCCTTTTGTAGTTTTGTGCAAACACTGATTGACTTTAACATTGGGTTTTAATGATAATCCAGGAATTTACATGGTAATGTTTTTCCCCAAGTATTTTCTCCACATAGGATCAGATTAGTTTCCCTCAATTTCACAAACTGTGTGTGCTCTTCTGGTTTCTCTGTCACTAACTTTTTTTCTGTTTGAAACGTTGATTTAGAACCTAAGAACTAGGTGCAGGAATAGGCCATCTGGCCCCTCGAGCCTGCCCTGCCATTTAACAAGATCATGGCTGATCTTTTTGAGACTCAGCTCCACTTACCCACCCACTCACCATAACCCTTAATTCCTTTACTGTTCAAAAGTTTATCTAGCCTTGCCTTAAAAACATTCAGCGAGGTAGCTTCAGCTGCTTCACTGGGCAGGGAATTCCACAGATTCACAACCCTTTGGGTGAAGAAGTTCCTCCTGACTTCAGTCCTACATCTGCTTCCCTTTATTTTGAGGCAATGCCCTCTAGTCCTAGTTTCACCTGCTAGCAGAAACAACCTCCCTGCCTCCACCTTATCTATTCCCTTCATAATCTTTTATGTTTCTATAAGATCTCCCTTCATTCTTCTGAATTCCAATGAGTATAATCCCAGCCTACTCAGTCTCTCCTCATAATCCAACTCTCTCAACTCTGGAATCAACTGAATGAATCTCCTCTGCACCCCCTCCAGTGCTAGTATATCTCTTCTCAAGTAAGGAGACCAAAACTGCACACAGTACTCCAGGTGTGGCCTCACCAGGACCCTATACAACTGCAGCATAGCTCCCCTGTGTTTAAACTCCATCCCTCTAGCAATGGTAGACAAAATTCCATTTGCCTTTTTAATTATCTGCTGCACATGCAATCCCACTTTCAGCGATTCATGCACAAGGACACCCAAGTCCCTTTGCACAGCAGCGTGCCGCAATTTTTTACCATTTAAAACATAGTCCATTTTGCTGTTATTCCTACCAAAATGGATGACCTCACACTTATCAACATTGTACTTTGCCTGCTTACTTAGACTATCTATATCCCTCTGCAGACTTTTGGTGTCTTCTGCACACTTTGCTCTACCATTCACCTTAGTGTCATCTGCAAATTTTGACACACCACACTTAGTCCCCAACTCCAAATTGTTGTAAATTGTAAACAATTGAGGTCCCAACACTGATCCCTGAGGCACACCACCAGCCACTGACCGCCAACCAGAAAAACACCCATTTACCCCTACTCTTTGCTTTCTACTCGTCAACCAATCCTCCATCAATGCCAATACATTACCTGTAATACCATGCAACTTTATCTTATGTAGCAGCCTTTGTGGCACCTTGTCAAATGCCTTCTGGAAATCCAGATACACTATATCCACAGGTTCCCCATTGTCCACCATGCAAGTAATGTCCTCAAAGAATTCCACCAAATTAGTTAAACATGACCTACCCTTCATGAACCCATGGTGGATGTTCCCAGTGGGATAACTTATATCCAGATGTCTTGCTATTTCTTCCTTAATGATTGATTCAAGCATTTTCCCCACTACCGAAGTTAAGCTAACTGGCCTATAATTACCTGCTTTTTGTCGACTTCCTTTTTTAAACAGTGGCATCACATTGGCTGTTTTCCAATCTGCGGGAACCACCCCAGAGTGCAGTGAATTTTGGTAAATAATTGCTAGTGCATTTGCTATTTTCCCCCATTACCTCTTTTAGTACCATGGGATGCATTTCATCAGGGCCAGGAGACCTTTAGCCCCATTAGCTTGCCCAGCACTGCCTCCTTATTTGCTATTAGCGGATTCATATGAAGCCACATCTAGGTCTGACAGGCATTCTGTTTATCAGAACAGAATTATCAAAAGATTTTGAACACGGAAGGAAAATATACCATTCAATACTGGTGGGAAACACACCTACTGTATGTATGAAAGAGTCTGCCAGTATTTATCCGAAATGCCCAAACACCAGTGCAGTCACACAGGAGAGAGACTCTGGGAATGTGCAGGTCGCGGAAGGGTTTTTTTTTAATTTCACCTATCCTGGCTGGAAACTCACCAACACAGTCACACTAGGGAGAAGCCATTCACGTGCTCTGTTTGTGAGAAGAGATTCACACAGTCATCCAACCCACTGAAGCACCAGCGAGCTCACACTGAGCAGAAACTGTTCAACTGCTCCCAGTGTGGGAAGTGATTCACTCAGTCACCCTCCCAGAGGAGACACTAGTGAGTTCACTGTGGGGAGAAACCATTCACTTGCAGCATGCCTGGGACAGTATTCTCTCTCACAACAGACCTGCTGAGACTCTAGCAAGTTCACACTGGGGAGAAACCATTCACCTGCTCTGTGTATGGGAAGGGATTCAGTTAGGCATTTCACCTTGTAATCCACCAGCTCATTCACACTGGAGAGACACTATTCACTTGCTGTGATTGTGGGAAAGCATTCACTCAGTCATCCAACCTGCTGAGACACCAGTGAATTCACAAATAACCACAGTTGAAGGATGTTTTCTCTTATTCACACCTAGGAATGAACAATGGTCTTTGGACCTTAAAATATTAATAGAGTTACGTATCTGGAGGACATGGTTTTGTTAATAATCACAACATCACTGTACGTGCACACATTCACACTGGGTAGGGACTGTCTATCTGCACAGTGTGTGGACAGGGATTTTCTGATGAATCAGGACTGGTTAAACACCACAGAGCTCTGAGTGTCTGCAGGGGTGGATTGAGCTGCTATTGACATCTATCCCCAAACCGTGTTTTCTGGGGTCTGTTTCAGGTGTTGTTTGTAAACACCACTTAGTCTGATTGTCTTTTTGGGATACGAAAAATATAAATCAGCTTTCTGTTAAATGCATGGCGATCTCAAACCTCTAAGCCAGATTAATTTCTTTTGAAGGGCTCTCCATCTCCCTCACCTCCTCTAAACTCACCTACAAGTATGAGGATCTGGTGAAGTTTCTTTGTGACTAAGAATGAAACAATCTGATCAGGTGCCTCTGCTGCTTCCTTCCCTATTGCTGTCTCAAATTATCTCTGAAATTCCCTCCGCTGTAGTTGTGAACCTGCACCATTATTCAGGTTTGCTCCTATTTCCTGTGATGCCTTGTTAGTGCTCATTGTATTGCATTTAGCTTTTTGCATGTATGGCCTACAGGGTAAGAGCTTAGCTCTTTCTTTCCATCAATAGCAGTAGAAGTGTACTCCAACACAATTTGCAAAATCATGGCCCTGCATATTCCCCAACGATGATACCGTCAAGCTGGGGGATCAACCCTGGTTCAAATGAGAGTTCGGGAGGGCATTCCTGAAAATGAGGTATCAATCTGGTGAAGCTACCAAAGAGGACTACTTGTGTGCCAAAAAGCATAAGCAGCAAGTGATAGACAGAGCTAAGTAAACCCATAAATAACAGAACAGATCCAAGAGCTGCAGTCCAGCCACATCCCATCATGAATGGTGGTGGACAATTAAACAACACAATGGAGGATGAGGGTCCACAAATATCCCCATCCTCAATGATGGAAGAGCACAGCATTTGAGTGTGAATGATTTGGCTGAAAGATTTGCAACAATTTTCAGCCAGAAGTGCCAAGTGGATGTTTTGTATCAGCGTCCTCCAGTGGTCCATAAGACATAGGAGTGGAAGTAAGGCCATTCGGCCCATCGAGTCCACTCCGCCATTTAATCATGGCTGATGGGCATTTCAACTCCACTTACCCGCACTCTCCCCGTAGCCCTTGATTCCTTGCGAGATCATGTTCCTCAACATTAAAGACACCAGTTTTCAGCCTATTCGATTCACTCCACGAAACAGTTGGAGGCACTGGGTACTGCAAAAACCGTGGGCCGTCACAACATTCTGGCAGTAGCACTGGAGGCGTGTGCCTGAGTATTTGCTGCTCCCCAGGCCAAGCTGTTCCACTACACTTACAACACTGGCATCTGCACAACAATGTAGAACATTGACCAGGTGTGTCGTGTACACAAAAACCACAACAACCTACCCCAACCAAATACAGTCCCAAAAATCTGCTCTCAATCATCACCATAGTAATGGAAGGTGTCATCAACAGTGCCAACAAGCAGCACTTGCTTTGCAACAACATGCTCACTGATGCCCAGTTTGGATTCCATCAGAGCTGCTGAACTGCTGACCCAATTACAGCCTTTGTTCACACATGAAGAAAAGAACTGAATTCCAGAAGTGAGGTGACGACGACAGCCCTTGACTTCAAGACTATTTGATAGAGTTTGGCATCAAGAATAACAAGAATCAATGGGAACTGGGGGCAAATACTTTGCTTGTTGAAGTCATATTTGGCACATAGGATGGTGGTTGTGGTGTTGGAGGTCAGTCATCTAAGGTCCAGGACATCTCTGCAGAACTTCCTCGAGGTAGTGCCCTCGGCCCAGTTGTCTTCAGTTGTTTTATCAATGACCTTTCCTCTATCATAAGGTCAGAAGTGGGGATGTTCGCCAATGATTGCACAACAGTCAGCACCATTTGTAACTCCTCAGGTGCTGCAGCAGTCCCATGTTCAAATGCATCAAGACCTGGACATTATCAAGTGCCAAGTATCATTCACACTGCACAAATGCCAGGCAATGATAATCTCCAACAAGAGACAATTGAACCATCATCCCTTGGCATTGAATGTAGTTACCATCACTGAATTAAGATAGTGGGAGTTACTATTGCAAAGAAACCCAACTGGACTTGCCATTTAAGTACAGTAGCCACAAGAACAGGTCAGCGGCTGGGAATTCTGCAGCAAATAACTCACTTCCTGACTCCCCATCGCCTGTTCACCATCTGAAAGGCAGAAGGCAGGAGTGTAATGCAGTACTCCCCACTTGTCTGGATGGGTGTGGTTCCAACAACAGTCAAGAAATATGACATCAACCAGGACAGAGAAGCCCACTTGATTTGCCTCACATCCACAAGCATCCACTCCCTTTGCCACAGATCATTGGGCAACACCTTCCAAACCTGTGACCACTTCCATTGAGAAGGACAAGTGCAGCAGATATTTTAGGAACAATACCACCTACAAGTGGTATTCACATGGAATCCAGGGAGACCTGACAAATTGGATACACATTCGGCTTGATGATGGTAGGAAGCATAGAGTAATAATGGAAAGATGCTTGTCGAACTGGAGGTCTGTGACTAGTGCTGGGCCCATTCCTGTTTGTTACCTATATCAGTGATTTGGATGAGAATATACAAGGCATGATTAGTAAGTTTGCGGATGACAATAAAATAGGTAGTATCATGGACAGTGAGTAAGGTTAACAGAACTTGCAGCAGGATCTTCATCAGCTGGGGAAGTGGATTGAGAAATGGTCATTGGAGCTTAAGAAATATAAGTGTGAGGTGTTGCGTTTTGTAAAATCACATCAAGGTAGGAGTTTCATGGTGAATGGTAGGGCCTTAAGGAGTGTAGTGGAACAGAGGAACCTTGGAGTTCAGATGCACAGTTCTCTGAAAGTAGAGTAATAGGTAGACAGGGCAGTGAAGAAGGCTTTGGCACACTGCCCTTCATCGGTCAGGGTATTAAGAATAGAAGTTGGGAAGTTATATTGCACCTGTACAGGATGTTAATGAGGCTGCACTTGGAGTATTATGTTCAGTTTTGGTCACCTTGCTATGGGAAGGATTTTGTTAAACTGGAAAGAGTGCAGAAGAAATTTACAAGGATGTTATGTTGTCAGGACTCAAAGGGTTGAGTTATAGGGAGAGGTTGGACAAGCTAGGACTTTTCTCTTCAGAGTGTAGAAGATTTTTCTTGGGGGAGGTGGGGTGCGGTTGGTGGATTTTACGGACATGTGTAAGATAATGAGGCATGGATAGGGTGAATGCACTCAGCCTTTTTCCAAGGGTTGGGAATTGAGGACTAGAGGGCATCAGTTTAAAGTAAGAGGGGAAAGAATACATGGGAACCTGAGGGGCAGCTTTTTTACACAAGGAGTGGTACGCATATGTAACGTGCTGCCAGTGGAAATGGTTGAGACGGGTACATTAACAACATTTAAAAGACATTTGGATGAATGCATGGATAGGAAGGGTTTAGAAGGATATGGGCCAAGTGCAGGGAAATGGGGTTCACGTGGATTGACATTTTGGTCGGCTGATGGCCCTGTCTCTGTGACTGTAAGTTCCCCTCCAAGCTACTTTCAATTCTGACTTGAAAATATTTTGCCATTCCTTCACTGCCACTGGGTCAAAATCCCAGAACTCTGTGCCTGACAATGTTGTGGGTCTACCTAAAGCATATGGACTGTTGCAGTTCAAGAAGGCAGCGCACCACCATCTTCTCAAGGGCAACTAGGGATGGGCAATAAATGCTGGACAGGCAGCAGGTCCCACATTCCATGAGAGTATTAAAAATATGTCTTCAATGTAAGGTTCTTGAAATTTGACTGAAAGTGACAGGGGGCCCAAGCTGGTGTTTTGTGAAAAGGCTAGGTGTTGGCTTCTTTATTGAAGAAATCGACTCTACAAAATCAGGATCATCTTGCATCAATAACCACCATTGTAATGTATTCATCATCATGATTCCGTTACATTGATCATCATAATTCCATTTCATCAATCCTTGTCTAATTATTTAGACAATTTTTGTTATATTAATAACCAATTGCCTCTTCAGTAACCAGGATGTAAAATGGATCCTATCTCCCAAGAGAGGAGGAGGAGGAGGAGGAGGAGGAGGAGAACGTCACAAAGCTATGTGGAATTTTCCATGCTTCAATAATTCGTGGCAATTTTGCTGGTGTCTTTCAACTTACTAAACAGTGAATGGCTTTTTCCACCTTTAGGGTTTCTCAAACAACTTAACCACAATAGGAAGCTGCAGGAGTGTGTCAAATGGAGACTGGGAGATGACTGTCTCATGGGAGTTCAGCTCACAGTTGTGTTCAACCCAGTCGGCCATCTGTTTACTTCTGTTAATGTCAGGAGGACAACTTTGCTGATGGTCAGACACGTGCCCTCTTGAAACACATCGATCATGTTCAGCACATTGATTTCCATTGTGACAGGCAAATTGGATTTTTTCACATGGGTTGATACAACATTTATTTGCACAGCATCTCCCTGTTTTTGCACAACTGCCTTGATCACTTTCGAGTCACTATTGGGTTGATGTTCTGCATCGGGTCGACTTTGCTTTTTGCTTCAATGACAGAAGCAATCTCTTCTGAGTAGATCTCAAACCAGTATTTGCGAGTTTCACCTTTACAAAATGTTGATGCTGATATGTCGGAAATGATTGAACTCCGTGACTTCCAAAATACATCGATGTTCGCTGTAGCTTTTGCTGTTGATGAAGTGCATCTAAGTATATTACCATACTGCTCCATGTTCTTTGATGATTTAGTTTGATCATGAAGGTGCCACTGTGAAGAAAGTGCAAGCCAGTGGGAATTATCTGCAAGGATTAGTCAGCCCTTTCTATTTGGAGATGTTAATCAGTGGAACTTCTCAGATACTGAATTGTAGATTTTGCTCCTCAGATCAATTTAGGATTCAGGTAAAATTGACAATTTTCTTAAAATTGTGTTTCTGTTGTGAGTTCTTCAATCAAGTGGAAAAAATTGCAGAAAGCACTTTGAGAAAGAGTCATTGGATCTCTGAATCAGCAACATATCCAAAAGATTAAATTCCAGCCTCTTAAGGGGGTTGGTGAAATCAGCAGAGGGCAAAAAAAAAAACAAATATTGCCAGACTATCCATCCTGGATGTGATGAGCAGCAGGGTTCTCCCTCTGCTGTCTCTTATGAGCTCGCTGATGTGCCACCAAAGTGGACACCTTCTCCCACAGGAAGCAGGTGAAAGGTCTTTCTCTAGTGAGTGAGGAGGGCTGAAGAGTACTTGAAACAGTTACCACAGGAAGTGCAGATGAATGGCTTCTCAGTGTGAATTTGCTGGTGTGACTTAAGAATCAATGATAAGTGAATGCCTTCCAACACACAGAGCAGGTGAATGGTTTCTCCCTAGTGTGAATTCTCTCATCGCATCTGAGAGCAGATGTCTGCCTGAAGTTCTTTCCAAAGGACAAGCAAGTGAATGGTGTCTCCCCAGTGTCTGATGTTTCCAATGAATGAATGTCTGAGTGAATTCCTTCCCACGCATGGAGCAGGTGAATGGCCTTCCCTAGTGTGAGCTCGCCGATGGTCCTCGAGGCTGTATTAAGTGCTTGTATCCCTTCCACAATGAGTGCAGCTCAATGGTTTCTCCTCAGTGTGAATTTGCAGATGTAACAAGAGGGATGATGTCTGACTGAATTGTTTTCTACACATAGAACGGGTGAATGGCTTCCCCCTAGTGTGCACGCGTCGATGGATTTCCAACTGGGGATGGGTATTCGAATCCCATCCTGCAGTCCCCACATTTCCAGGGTTTCTCCATTGTGTAGGTCCCTTTCTATTTCTCCAAGTTGAACATATAGTTGAAGCTTATCTGTATGCTGCAATTTCTTCTCAGGCCAGTCAGCTCATTTGAACGCTCTGACTGGGAAGTGTAAACTGGTTAAGGTTCTTCCAGCAGTCAATTCACTGGAACACACTCATTCAGCTATGTATGTCATAGTACATTTCCAGTCTCACTGATGTTTGCATTTTATTTTCCTGCAGACAGAACAGAGAAACATCTCTCCACGTATTCAGGTCCTGATTAACCCAGAGACCTTGATGATGCTGGTGGGGGTGGTTTACCCCGGGACCTGTTCCTGAGGGAGGGAGAAGCTGTAAACCAGGGAGCTGCCAATTATTAACCAAATCCGGGAAACCTGCCCCTTATAAGATCCTGCAAAAGGGGTTCACAAACCTTTTTGGTGTTTGAAATCAAACTGTGTGACATGGAGGAAATAAAGAAATAAGAGTTTGCAAAGTGTCCTCCCCTCCTCCAAACCCCAGCTGGAGGGCAGCACAGGTGCAGTCTAGGCCTGCTGTCCAGAACAGGCACAGTGTGGCCAGTTGCCCTGGAAACATTGGCTCGAGTGGAGGTAGGATTCCCATGTCCGTGGGCCTGGCTTGCTGCCTAGAACACAGTTACATTGGTGCTAAGCACACAGATTCCTATTGGCTGCATCAGACAGTCACCACCTCTTCCTTTTGGATGTCACAATGTGGAGGTTGTCCAATGAGCTTCAGAGTGAAACTTCTGCATCTGTGCATTATCCCTTTCCATTTCTTTTCTGCTCCTGGGAAGAGGGTGAGTAATGTTCACCTGCAACAGCTGAAATGAGTGGATGTGAATCCACGGAGGGGCAGATTCAGGAAAGGTTAGTTTAAATCTATCAAACTGTGTGACATCCTTTGCCTCCTGAGCTCGACCTATTTATTTCTCTGGCTAACAGGATAGCTTTATTCCTAATGTTCATAATTGAAGGCGTGGTTTCAGCAGGAGAGAAGCAGAATTCAAAGGGACAATAAAGTAAGATGTGATAAATTTTGTCAAGTGTTGTCACAGTGCACATTTGACATTTAATGTTCTTTAATTACGGTCATTTATTATATCTGGTCATGCAATAATACTGTAGCTATATTCTTATATTTCCAGCCAGAGAAACATTGCAACACCAGAGGCCACTCAGCAATTCAATCAGCCCATTACCTCCTCAATCCGAGTACTTCAAGTGCCTGCCCAAATTCATTTCTGGTTCCACCACATTTGCAGGGAGTGAAAGCTAGTCTTGACCTCATCTCTCAATAAAGGTCTTCCTCACTCCCCTGTTTTATCTGTAATAAGGTTGTAGAGTACACCAATTTTTAATCCACAAAATATGAAAATGTATATTTGAGCTGAGCAGCCTCCATGAAGATTTTCAGGTTTCTTTCCAGGACAGGAAGAAACATGCATTGGTCTGTCAATGAGCATTATCATCACCTTGAGAGATTGTCTATTCAGTACAGCAGTGTGAGAGAGGCGGGAGAATGTGTGGGATTGAGCTTTACAGCTTTTGGACAAAGAATGTCCATAGAAATTAGAATGTTCTAAATTTCCATCCTGTACTGACAGCTATTATTTTGTAAATTCCATTTCCAGGATATCCTGAGGGTGAGCATTTGTACTTGGAAATCTTGTACTTCGAGTCAAGATGTGAATCTTGAAATTCACTTGGACCTGAATGTCGTCAGCCATTGAGTCCTTCTAAAATTAAACGGAAAAGTACCGAGACACACAGCTAAATGAGTTTGATCGTCCATGATTATGGAAACAGCTTAAACTGAAAAATCATTGCACATTTACAGTGGGGAGAGACTGGACACATGTTTGTATGCAAGAGGCTGGAACTGGCTCTCATGGAGAAACCATGGAAATGTGGAGACTGTGCGAAGGGATTCCGATGCCCATCTGAGCTGGAAACCCATCGCCTCAGTCATACTGGGGAGAAACCGTTCACCTGCTCTGAATGTGGGAAGGGATTCACCAAGTCATCCAACCTGAAATCACATGAGAGAGTTCACACCGGGGAGAGGCCGTTCATCTGCTCTGAATGTGGGAAGGGATTCACTCGGTCATCTCACTTACTGACACACCGACCAGTTCACACTGGGGAGCGGCCATTCACCTGCTGTGTGTGTGGGAAGAGATTCACCAAGTCCTCCAACCTGAGGACACACCAGCGAGTACACACTGGGGAGAGGCCTTTTATCTGCTCTGAGTGTGGAAAGGGATTTAGTGATTCATCCACTCTGCTCACACACCGGAGAGTTCACCTAGGGGAGAGACCGTTCACCTGCTTAGAGTGTGGGAAGGGATTCACTCGATCATCCTACCTGCTGACACATCAGCGAGTACACACTGGGGAAAGGCCATTCATTTGCTGCATGTGTGGGAAGGGATTTACTCTGTTATCCATCCTGCAGACACACCAGCGAATTCACAAGGGATCACAGGGATTGGATTCTGCTGCTCTTTCTTTTGCTAATCATGTCCAGAACTGAATCTTGCTCATTCTGACAGTGAGCTGAGAGAGATGGAGGGTTTGATTCTGCTGGACTGGCCGCTCTTCTGACATTGTTTCAGATGAGGCTGATATTCCTTGAGCCTCGAGAGCACATTTCCATTGAAATGATCCACAAAAACCTCGGCTTGTTGCTTTGTGTATGTCTCCTGAGGTCATCTTCCATTCCCTGAAAGGATTAGCCATGTCTTGCTTCAGTGGTTGTGCTCAAGACTTGTCCTTGGCAGCAATAACAGTGTCTTTGTCTTGGTCAGCTCAGGAAACGACTGCAGGAGCTGTATTTCTAGATAAGAGTCACTAAAGTGTGAGGAGATGGTCAGCATTCCTCTCACTGTCTGCAGACATACAAAACAAAGGCCGCCTGTCTGTTCTATCTGTACGAAGAGAGTCAGTCAGTCAGCCATCCTGCTGGCACACCAGCAAGTTCAGATGGTAGGAGGCCACTGCAGCCATTGAAAGTTGGTGGTGGATGGAGTGAATGTTTAAGAGGGTGGACGGGTGCTGAGCAAGACGGCCACTTCGTCCTTTCAGACAGACTTTCCATTTGGAGGAAAAAAAACATGGTGGTACATAATAGTTCCATTAAAGGAATGGGATGCAGAGATTTTAAATCATTTCCGTCAATTTGAAAAACAAATGTTGAAAGAAGATGGATTTTATTTTGTCCATCTTACATGCATCAGGACAATGTGCAAGAATACCCCAGTTGAGGAGGAAAACAACATTTATCCTGCAGGAGAGGAGGGTTCCAGTGGTTGAAAAGCAGACACAAAGATTCAGAGACTGCAGCACTTTGAGGAACTGATGCACTATCACTTTTCAGGGACAATCAGAGATGGAAAACCAATACTGGCTTTGCCAGTGACACTGACATCCCATTAAAACACTTCAAAAGATCTTTATTCTGATGTGCTCCCTGTGACAAACAAAAGAAAATTCATCATGCCATGCCCTTTGTAATTTAAATATATACTTTACCTGATCATCACTTTCTGAACCTGACTGGCTTCTGCTGCCTCGCTGTCTGTGGAGATTCTCACTGACCGAACCTGGTCACTTTGTCCCCAGAGAACAAGAATCTTATGATCTGGGTAGAAACTGCCAACGTTTAAAGATAAATTCAAACATTCAGTAAGTAATTAGAAGAAGAATGGCACCACGTTTCACATTGTTTAACAAAAACACAATCCTAAATATCCATATAATGTTATGAGTTCAGTTTTATTCTTACATACCTGGACTTCCCTTTTTTCATTAAATCTTGAAGGTTCATTCATTGTCGGAGGCTGAGGGGGGACCTTAAAGAGGTTTATTACATCAGGAGGGGCATGGGTAGGGTGAATGGCCAATGTCATTTTCCAAGGGTAGGGGAGTCTGAAAACGGGACCTTTGGTTTAAAGTGAGAGAGAAAAGATATAAAGGGTGAAACAAAAACATTTTTGAAACACAAAAATCATGTAAACTGATTTTTTCAATTTGATTGTCCTTTTAAACGTCAGGGGAAATTTCTTACAAATGGCTAAGGTAGAAATTCACATCGCTTCACATTTCGGAAGCAAATATACCTACATTAGATGATTTTAAAATGTGCCTTTTCATCATGGACAGAAGTGCTTGCTATCAATTTGGAGATGACTTTCACAATTGTTCTCAAACATTTTGTCTTGAATGATAATAAATGGTCTGAATGGCTAAGACAGAGTCTTTGAAAGTCAAAATTTTTCGTTCGTGTTGTGTTGTTTCATGTCTAGTGATACGTTAATGAATTGATTTTTCAAAAATCTATAAATCATGCTGCAGAATCTGCTAGTATGTTGCTGTGGAAACCATCATTACCTGTTCAAAAACATACACGTACAATCCACTTGGCTTTGACCAAGAGCCCAATGGGTGAACATGTCTATGAGAACAACTAAATGTGTCAGAGCTGGAATAATGCTGAGAACCAGTGCTGATGTGATGGGTCAAATGGCCACCTGCACCACAACATTTCTATGATTCAAAAGTGTCAGATCTGAAATTATCTGAAATAATGCCGTGGTATTAATGTTCAGTAGTTACATTCTCAAATCTGTGTCAGGAATGTTGTGAATTCAAATTCTCATCCAGAGTCTTCACTGTAAAATCACGGCTGATATTCTGCTGCAGGACTGAGAGAGCACTGCGCTGTCAGAGATCCAGTCTTTCAGAGGGAACCTTTAACTGTAGCCATATCTTCCCTCACAGATAGATATAAAAGATCCTATGAAATCGTTTCAAAGAACAGAGTAGGTCTGTCAGATTTAGTACTAAATGTACATCCTTCAATGATCGTCACTGAACAGAGTGGCGTTCATAGTCATGTTTCTGTTGTGAACTCTATTTCTGTCCCCCACAGATGCTGTCTTACTTGCTGAATATTTCCGGCATCTTATTTCTGTTTGTGGAAATCTGTTGCACACAATTCAGCTGCTGTATCTCTTACAACAGTGACTACACTTTACAAGGACTTCAGTTGCTGTGAAGCACATTAGGACATCCTGAATGAGTGAAAGTCATTTTCTAAATATGAGCCTTGCACTGACAATGAAGGAGCTACCCAAGAACAGTTCAGTAACAGGACATCTATCAGTTTCCTCTAATCATGAGAAATCTGGAACACAAACACTGTGTATCCGATGTGATTGATACATGGATAATTGAACACCAGCCTGGTTAAACAGATTATTCACATCCATTGATGTAAACCTCAGCTGTCAGATTGAACATGGTTCAGTCTTCCCTCCAGTAACAGCAGAATACAATCATGTGACCTCGCTGGTGTCTCAGATGTGTGGATGCATCATTGAATCCCTTGCCACACACAGGGTAGATGAAAGGCCTCTCCCCATAATGAATTTGCTGGTGTTTCATCAAGTCATTGTGGCTTCTAAGGCTCTTCTCATAGTCTGAGCATTTAAATGGTCTCTCATTGGTGTAAATAATCCCATGTTTCCTGAGTTTGGAGGACCAAGTGAATCCCTTCCCACATACAGAGCAGATGAATGCTCTCTCTCCATTGTGACTACCCTGGTGTCTAAGAATATCTGATGATTTAATAAATCTCTTCCCACAAAGAGCAGACAAATGTATTCTGTCCAGTGTGAACACGTTGGTGTGACACTAGCTTATGTGGCTGAGTGAATACTTTCCCACAGACAGAGCAGGTCAACAGTCTCTCCCCAGTGTGAATACGCAGATGTTCAGTGAGGCTGGATAACTGCCTGAACATCTCACACTGAGATCAGACAAATGGTCCCACACCAGTGGGAACTCAACTGTTTGACATTAGGAACAAAAACAAAAGTTGCTGGAAAAGCTCAGCAGGTCTGGCAACATCTGCAAAGAAAAATCACAGTTAATATTTTGGGTTTGGTGACTCTTCCTCAGGGGAGGATGACATTAGGATGGACGATGAAGTGAATCCCCTCCCACACATAGAGAAGATGAAAGATCTCTCCAGTGTGAATCTGATTGCGTGACATTGTACTGGGACCATGAAGTGTATCCCTTCCCACACACGGAGCAGACAAAGGTTCTCTCCCTGTGGAGAAGACATTCATGTGACATCAGGATGGACTTCCAAAAGAATTCCTTCCCACACGTGGAACAGGTGAATGAGTTCTCCCTCGTGTGAACAGGTTGATATTGAATTAGACCTTTAGAGCTCTTAAAGCTTTTCCCACCATCAGAACATTTAAAAAGTCTCTTCTTAGTGTGAATCCACCGGTGTGAGACAAAGCTGAATTACCGAGCATATCCCTTACCACACATGGAGCAGGTGAACAGTCTCTCTCCAGAGTGACTGCATCCATGAGCTTACGCCTGGCCTAGGTATTTGTATCTCTTCACACAATCCACACATTTCCACAGTTTCTCCACAGTCCTGATCTCCTGGCATCTCTTCCAGTTGGATGATCTGTTGAGTCTTTCACCATTTACAAAGTGTGTACAGTTTCTCTGCACTGTGGATTTTTTTTTGAGAATGTTAACTGGATATTGTTAAGAAATTTTTGCAGTCAATTCATTGGAACGTGTGTGTATGTGTGTTGGCAATTTACCAGTCACACTGATGTTTGAAATCTTTTCCCACAGACAAAGCAGACAAATTTTCTTTTTCCTTCAGGTCCTGATGAATTGAGTGACTCTGTTGGATCTTGATATCATGTTTGATTTGACTCTCCCATCTTCACATTCTTCCTTGAAATTACTCTGTTGAACAATTTGCAAATATCATCACAGTCTATACAAATTGTCTCGGAACAAATGAATCCTGTTCCTGAGAAACATTTTTCCCCTGTTGCACATCCCCTCCCAAACATATGATCCAATCATACTAAAACATAAAAACCCATCACAAAAGCAAAAGGAACATTCTTGACTAAAGCAGGTTGTTGATCCCAGTATCTATAAGACATCACATAACGGAAGGTGCCAACTTGTGGTGGGAGGTACCTAGCTGACTGGGGGACACCATAAGCTCCCTACCTAGAGGCAGGTCAGACAAGAGAGATTTCCTGCTACTGTGCATCAATCTTGAAAAAAGTGAATGTTGAAGGCAGTGGGCAATCAAAAATGCTGTTTTGTCCCAGATGGTGTCGAGCTTCTTGAGCATTGTTGAAGCAGCACTCATCCACACAAGTGGAGATTATTCATATACACCTGACTTCTGTCTTGTAAATGGTGGACAGACTTTGGGCAGTCAGGAGATGAGTTGCTTGCTGCAAGATTTCTAGCCTCTGTCTTGATCCTGTCGCAACTATATTTGTATGGTCTGTCCCGTTCAGTTTCTGGTCAATGGTAACACCCAGGAAACTGATAGTAGAGAATTCAACAATGGTAATGCCATTGAAGGACAAGAACTGATACTCAGATTCTTGGAAGATGGTCCTTGCCAGGCACTTATGTGACAAGAATGTTTCTTGCCACTTATGCTGATTTTCTCATACTGTGCAGATCTTGCTTTATATGAATATGTATTACTTTAGTATCTGAGCAGTTGCAAATGCTGAGTGTTGTGTAATCATTAGCCAACATCTCCACTTCCGAAGGGATGTCATTGAATAAGCAGCTGAAGATGGTTGAACCAACAACACTAGCCTGTACTCTGGCTCAGCAGGCCTGGATTCTCAAGTCCCACCTGCTCCAGAGGTGTGACATACACGTCTGCACAGGTTGATTTAAAAAATAAAAAATCCCTGCAGAGAAGTCGTGGGATTAAAGTATGACTGCTGTTTGTTGCAAACATTACACGTAGGTGAAGCTACCGAGAAAAAGCTATCGCCCAGGGCGCTGCACCTCCCGAGCGCTGGGTTCTGAGGAAGGTGCACATTAGATTAGAGTCCTTAATTCTGTTTTTCTCACTGCACGGATACTGCCAGACCTACTGGGTTCCTCAAGCACTTTCTGTTTTGCTGTTCGATTTCCAGCATCTGCAGGATTCATTGTTAAAGCACCGTCCTGATCCGTGACGTACACAGCCCGGCTGCGCATGCGCCTGGCTCGGGACAAGATGGAGGTTGGTTACCTTGGACCGTTCCCGGGGAGAAGACCCGAAACTGCAGCTTCTTTTTTAAGGTTCCTGCCTCTCACTGGAGCGGATTATAAACCCTGTCCGTCCATTCTCCAGCTTCATCCCTCCTTCTGTCTCTCGGCCCTTACCATTTGTGAAGGAGAATCTCCCCCATCACCATCGCTTCCACGGCGCCTCGCGCCGTATAGGGGACCTTCATCACTGCGGGGATCTCTGGGTACGTAACCCGCCATTGAATTTCGTTGTTACTGAAGACTGATTCTAATGATTTAATGTTTTTCTCCTTCCTGTATTTCAAGTCTCTACTAATCAAATAACTGCTGGAAGAGTCAAATTAGCAGACAGAAAGACGTCGTTAACTGGGACTCATATATCAAATCTCTCAAACCCACTCCCTACAACATAGCCTTGAAATGTAAATACTTTATCCCTTCAATTACGTTGTAAATTCCTGTCCTGAAGTAATGGTGATGGATTTTGGAAACTCCTTTAACAGGTGGATGTTTAGCACTCGAACAAAGGGAAATTTTTGTCTCTTCTGAATATCACTCTCAACTGATCCTTTTTGTTTTGCTTTCTCATTTTACAGAGAAACATAAGATTGAAAAATTCTGATTTTTTTTTCTGATTTCAGTTCTGCCATCTTCCCGGCTGCAAGATACAGCAGGAGATTTTACACTTAATAATGATGAAATTGTTTCAGAGGTGAGTATTATTGAGCATTCATCTACAATTCAATGCTTATTTTAATAGAATCTCTACAGTGTGGAAACAGGCCATTTAGCTCAACAAGTCCACACCAACTCTCCAAAGTACATCCCACCCTGATTCACCCTCCCCCCATCTGATTCCTGCACCTCTACATTTTCCATGGCTAACCCATCTAACTTACACATCCCTGGACACTATGGGCAATTTAGCTTGGCCAATGCACCTAACCTGCACATCTTTGGCTTATCATGCTGTGCTATGAATCAAGGGCCTGGGGCTGGTGTGATCCCTTTACTGTGGATTTGAACCCGTGTCCATCCATTGCTGTATTTCATCGCTATCCTCCCTGATCATCTAACCTCTTCTACCTTTGATAAGAGTATTTTAGCCCAATGTGATAGATTATCATTGTTTCTTCTGATCATACCTAAATGAGGGTTCCATCACTGCCCATCCCCCAGCTATTTGAACACATATCGCTTCCCTTGCTTTCGCACAGGCCTCACTCAAACAGTCCTGTAATTCTCCAATGCTCCTGCTTGCTTCTATTCTTTGTGCTCCCTCTTTCTCCCACCTTGCTCCCTGTTACACTGTCTGCTCTCTTCTCTGCTCTTACTTTCCAGCCCCTTTCTCTCTCTCGCTCCCTCTCTCTCTCTCGTAGGTTCTCTCTTCCTTTATTTTTCTGTTTTAAATCAATTTCACAGGATGTTAGAAGGGGAGAGACCATTAAGATGCTCTCACTGTGGGACTAGTTTCAGGTGATCATCTGACCTCACTGTACATCAGAGAGTTCACACTAGGAAAAGACCGTTCTCTTGCACGAAGTGTGGGAAGAGATTCATTCAGTCATCCCATCTGCTGAGACTCCAGTGAGTTTGCTCTGGGAATAGGCCTTTCAGCTGCACTAAGTCTGGAAAGAGATTCTCTGAATCATCTGCCCTGCAGACTTAAACAGTGAATTCACATGGAGCCAAGGCCAGGAAGACCCAGGCCAAACATCATGCTATAAATGATTGTGTGAACTGATAATGTCATCCACAGGAGTCTGAGTGGGAAAAAGGATCAGAAAAATAAGTTGGAAGGTTGAGAATGAGGTGAATGGAGTAGGGAAAAATCAAAACAGCAGAGTAATTGACCTGAATGGCCTGTTTGTTTGTTTCATATTCTAAGTTTTTCAATTAAAACTCCTTTTACAGCATATTCGGAGGATTGTATTTATAGACCAGAATCATGATATCAAGATCTGACACAATCAATTCTTTAGGATCCGAACATTATCGGCCCCTTGAATGTGGAGAGAGAAACACTGTCAGTGAGAGATTTTAAATATCAGTGTGACTGCAAAAGCATCAAGACACGCACGTGAGTAAGAGTATTCCAGTGCACTAACTGTGGAAAGCCCATTAAGTAGTTACTCAGCCTAAAAAATAATTACACCATCCATGCTGTCTGCGCATGTCAGTTTCTGTCAATCATTGAAACTGGAAAGACTCAATGTCACCAACACCATGGAGAAACCATAGAATTGTGGGAACTGTGGGAAGGGATTCCGTTACCCATCAGATTTGGAAACTCATCAATGCAGTCACACTGGGGAGAGGCCTTTCAGCTGCTCTGTGTGTGGGAAGGGATTCACTCAATCATCCAGCCTCTACACACATCAGCATGTTCACACTGGAGAGAGGCCGTTCACCTGCTCAGTGTGTGGGCAGGGATTTAATGCTTTATCAACCCTCCGGACTTTCGAGCAGCTTCACTCTTATGAAAGACCTTTTAAATGTTCTGACCATGAGAGAAGTTTTAAGAGCAGGAAGGATATATTGATACGTCAATGCAATCACACTAGGGAGAGACTATTCAAATGCAAAGTGTGTGGGAAAGGATTCACTCAGTCAACCCATCTCCTGACACACCAACTTGTTCATGCTGATGAGAGACCTTTAAAATATTCTGACTGTTTGAAGAGCTTTAAAAGTAAAAAGGATTTACTGATCCACCAATGTGCTGTAACTGGTGAGAAACTGTTTATCTGCTCTATGTGTGGGAAGGGATTCACTAGTTCATCCTACTTCATCCTACCTTCTGACGCATCAACTTGTTCACACTAATGAGAGACTTTTTGGGCGTCCTGACAGTGAGAAGAAATTTAAAAGCGGAAAGCATCTTCTTACATTCACACAGGGGAGAGGCCATTCCCCTGCTCTGTCTGTGGGAAAGGATTTACTCAATTATCCCATCTGCTGAGACACTATCGAGGCTATTCTCCTGTGTCGAGTGTGTACAGGAATTTGTTGATCTATTCAACCTTCTGATCCAGCAGCAGGTTCATATTGGGGAGAGACCATACACCTGCTTCGTGCGTGGCAAAAGATTCACTGAGTCATCCCACCTCATGACACAGCAACTTGTTTGCACTGATGACAGACCTTTCCAATGTTCTGACTCGATAAAAGGTTCAAACGTGAACGGAATCTGCTGAACCATCAACATATTCACACTGGGGAGGGACCTTTCATTTGTTGTACGTGCAAGAAAGGATTCGCTCGGTCACGCAATCTCCTGAGACACCAGCAACTTCGCCTGAGAGAGCAGCAATTGGATTCTGCTGTTATTGCTGCTGTTAACTCTGTCCAGGACTGAACCTTATCTGGTTGTCCATTTCCAGTGGAGGGTTTCTACAGCTTTGTGGTGTACATATCAAGGATTTAGATTTCAGTTAGTGGCTATGATGAAGCAGTTTGTGAATATCACAGAAGTTGGCCATGTGGTGGACAATGAGGAAGAAAACTGTAGACTGCATGATGTCAATGGATGACTCAAGCAGACAGAAACATGGCCAATGGGATTCATTCTGGAGATAATTAATCTGGGAGGGCAGGGGCAAACAGGGCAAGAAAATGCACAATAATTGGTCGGATAACGAGAAGCATAGAGTAACAGCAAGCAGTTGGACTGATGTCCGCAGATTCCCCAAAGGTGGCCGGAGAGGCCGATAAGAAGGTCAGTGAGATGTTTGGTTGAACTGAGAATGTGAGAGCAGGGAGACAATGCTGGAATTTTAGAAAATGCTGGTAAGAGCAGAGCTAGAGTACTGAGGGCAGTTCTGGTTGCCATTTTAATCAACAAGAAACTAAAACAGGATTAATTATCATAATCTCTGAAGTTGATTTCAGTTTTAATAGAATCCGCTACAGTGTGAAAGCAGGCCATTCAGCCCATGGAGTCCACACTGACCCTCCAAAGAGCAACCCACCTAGTCCCAACCCCCATACCCTGTCCCTTTAACCTTTATCCCTATCTGCATTTCCCATGACCAATCCACCTAGCCTTTACATCCCTGGACATAAGGGCAATTTAATATGATCTATCCGCTTAACCTGTTTGGACTGTGAGAGAAAACTAGAGCACCCGGAGGAAGCCCATGCAGACCCAAGTCCACCCCGACCCTCCGAAGAGAATCACAAACTGACCCATCTCCCCCACCCTATAATTCCCATTGCCAACACTCTAACCTACACATCCCTGGACACGACGGAACAATTTAGCAAAGCGAATCTACCTAACTTGCACATCTTTGGACCGTGGGAGGAAACCCACACAGACAACAGGGAGAATGTGCAAACTCCATCCAGTTGCCTAAGGGTGCAATCAAAACCAGGTCCCTGGCACTGTGAGGCAGCAGTGCTAACCACTGAGCTGCTGTAGCATTGAATTAATGATTTTCTTTATATAACTACAGTCAGTGTTCAATCCATGAAATGTGGCTGATGAAGATTAAACTAACCTACAAGGTATTGTAACAGTGAAAATGTCAGAACTTTTCCAGCCAATTAAAATATGTAGTGTTCATTGTAATGATTAAGAGAAAAACATTTTGGTTAACTTCCTATTAAATAAGGTGACTTCTGCATAAGAGAAGTTGATTGTTGGGTCAATGATGAATCTATATTTATTATACTCTGAAGTTTATTTTGGTCAAGTTAACAAACAAAAACAAGGCTTGGTATCTCAGTTCACATAGAGTGCACTTCCAGTTCCATGTAGGATAACCCAGATAATTGGAGTTGCAGCACAGAAACAGATCCTTTGTCCCAACCCATCGATGTTGACTGGGTTTACTAAACTGAACTAGTCCCATTTGCCTGTGTTGGTTTATATCCCTCTGTAACTTTCCTATCCACGTATTTATCCAAATTTCTTTTAAATATTGTAATTGCACCTGCCTCTACCACTTCCTGTGGCAGCTTGTTCCATATACGAACACACTCTGTGTGAAAAAGCTGCCCCTCGGGTCCCTATTAAATCTTTCCCCCTCACCTTAAATCCACGTTCTCCAATTCTGAACTCCTTCACACTGGAAAAAAGGACCTTGGCCATTCACCTTCTCTCTGTCCCTCATGATTTTATAAATCTCTATAATATCACCCCTCAGCCTCCTACACTCCAGGTAAAAAAAAAGTCCCAGTCTATCCAGCCTTTCCTTAGAATTCAAATCTTCCAGTTTTGGCAAGGTCTTGGTAAATCTTTTCTGCACCCTTTCCAGTTTAAGAACATCCTTCCTGTACCAGGGTCACCAGAATTGTGTGCAGTACTCCAAATGTGGCCTCACCAATATCTTGTGTAGCTGTAACATGATGCTCCAATTCCTGTACTCACTGCTCTGGCCAATAAAGGCAAGTATGCCTCATGCCTTCATCATCACCCTGTCAACCTTTGACACCAGAGATGCAATTCTTGTGACTGACAAGAACACACATTTGACCACAGCTAATGTACTGCACTCGGTTCTGGTCCCCACATTCCAGGATAGATGTCATCACACCAGCGACGGTACAGAGGAGATTGATGAGGATGTTTCCAGGATTGGAGAATTTTAGCTCTGAGGAAAGATTGGTATAGGCTGAGCTTGTTTTCTGTGGAACAGAGGAGACTGAGGTGAGGTTTTGTTGAAGTGATAAAATTATAGAGACCAGATTGAGTGGCTAGGCAGGAACTATTCATTAACAGAGAGTCAGTAACTCGAGGTTTTATATTTAAAGCAATTCACGGAAAGAGGGGGAGGGGAGAAATCCAGACATAGCGGGGAGCTGGAACTGTCTGTCTGATAGGGTGGTAGAGGCAGAAACCCTCATCATGTTAAAATGAAAGAACATGGATGTACTTGAAATGCTGGAACATGCAGGGTTATGGACTATGATCTGCAGAATGGGATCAGCCTTGATAGTTCTGCTTGATAGTTCCAACACAAACACAATCATCCAAATGGCCTCGATCGGTGCTGTAACATTTGGATGCTTTTATTCTGACCGTTGGAGTTTGTTTCTGATAATGTTAATAACCTCCCCAGTTGGACTGAAGTTTAATATTTGAGATAAATGTCAAATAAATCATCTTTTCTTCAAACATATCACTGTGAATAGTTATGTTTCTCCCCTGAGGGTTTAATATCACCTGGAGCTCAGAAAAGACAATCTCGGAGAGGATCGTACAGCAGCAGCAGAACGTCAGCCTGGACACATCCTTCAGGGTCACGCTGAAGGGGCCAAATAGAACTTTGGTCTTTCTCGTCTCTTCACTGACAGCAAAGCCCCAGGGTTGTTTAATTCTGCAGTGTGTAAGAAATGTGTCCCAACCACTGTCTTCTATAGCTCAGAACTCTTAGACACGGAACAGAATCTCGTTTCCAACTGAGTTTGGATTCAGAGGAAGAACAATGGTGAATGCTGGAAATGTGTTTCAATCAGAGTTTAGTGTAAAACTGTGATCTGTTCCTAACTGGAAGTGAACCTGTAGGTTTCAGTTTCCCCTATATTCGTAAAGGTAAAACAGTGTTTAGCAAACGAGGTTGAGCTGGAAATTATACTTCACCAAGAGTGTGACCATGGGGGAGGTTGACAAAATGTTAACTTTAATTTTTAAATAACTACACAGAACATGTATTGATTGATTGGAAGGGGTGTGATTGGGGTTAATGTTGGTGATGGGAGTTGTTCATTCTGAAGGAGTCTGAACTGAAATTGACACCACTAACTTATCACTTTCAAATGATGCGGGACCTATCCACATGTTTGTCCTTTTCAGTTTTCCAGGATTTCTGATTTTTTTTTCTTATATCTCTTTTAAATTATGTTATTGTTGCAACTCTGAAATTCAGAGGATTTTGACTGTTAAAGTTAATCCCTATTGAGTACAGGAGGGTGCAACTGGCCCTCACTTTACTTGGTTTCTCCCTTCAGACACTGCCAGACCTGCAGAATTTCTCCAGTAATTTCTGTATTTGGTTCAGATTTCCAGAATCCACAATTCTTTGTTTTTTATTTGGCAGTATCATTACATTGATCTTGAGCAGGAGATCCCAATGAACATGGTTCAGTCTTGCTGTAACTATAAGGAAATAACAGTCCACTGTAGTCATTTGTGAACTCGCTGGTGAGTCAGCAAGTGGGACAACTAAGTGAATTCTTTACCACAGTCAGAGCAGG
Source organism: Ginglymostoma cirratum (assembly GCA_024137785.1). NCBI lineage: Eukaryota > Metazoa > Chordata > Chondrichthyes > Orectolobiformes > Ginglymostomatidae > Ginglymostoma > Ginglymostoma cirratum. The sequence continues at coordinate 162,102 of JAHRHZ010000115.1, read as the reverse complement.
TGAATGGCCTCTTCCCAGTGTGAACTCGCTGATGTACAGTGAGGTCAGATGATCACTTGAACTCAGTCCCACAGTGAGACCATGAGAACGGTCTCCCATCAGAGCGAACGTGTTGATAAAGCATCAGTTCCCTGGAACTTTTATCGAACTTCCTGCATATTGGATATTAAAAAGATCTCTTGTTCGTGCGAACCCACTGAAGTGTCGGCATGTGTGATGACCTGGTGAATCCCTTTCCACACTCTGAACAAGTGAAGGGCCTCTCCCCAGTATGACTGTGAAGATGAGTTTCCCAATTCGACAGGCATTTGAATCCTTCCCACAATCCATACAATTTCACGGTTTCTCCATGGTGCAGGTATCCTTGAGGCTCTCCTGGTTCGATGGTTAATTGAATGATTAATTCTCCACGCAGAGAACACATATGATTTCTTCTGCATTGTGGATAGTGTGATGAAGGCTGTGTAACTGTCTTGAGGCCCTTCTGCTATGGGACCAGTGTGTGCCTCTGTGTTTTCTTCAGTTAATCTGATGTTTGAAATCTTTTCCCACATTCAGAGCAGAGAAAGATTTCTCCTTTCACATTTCCAGGTGGATGATATCCAAGTCGGGAGTGACTTTACCATTAGGTTTGGTTAGAGTTTTACTTCTGTAAACCCTTCCCTCCTCTCACCCTGTGAAGACAGTTAGCGGAAGGGCTCATCCCTGTCAGTGCAGGATAGAGATTCAGAGCAAGCAATTCCAATTTGCATCAACGTTTGCTCCTCCTGTTGTTCGCGGACAGAGCCCGAGCCCGAGCCCTTTCCACTGGTTCAACCACTAGGGTTCGGTATTCCAGGCTTGAGGCCTATACAGGATGTTTCTGCAGTATCCAAACTACCCTCCAACTCTATCCTTCCCTCCCCACTCACCTGGTGCCACATGGAAGGTTGGTTAGTAAATTAAAAATGTTTAGGATTGTTGGGTCCTTGTCAGCAAGGATTAGGATTTGGCTAAAAGATAGGAAACAGAGCGTAGGTACAGATGGGCATTTCTCAGATTTAAGATGAGTTGAATGTGGTGTTCCTCAGGGATCAGTGTTGGCAATGTTTCTTTTCTGTTTTATATAAACAACTTGGAGATGGGTTTTGAGGCAACTTGAAATTTGCAGATGACACTAAACCAGGGAGAGTGATGAATTGTGAGAAAGATGCTGAGAGACTTCAGACAGATATTGATAAGTTAGCCAAATGGGCAGACACTTGGCAGATGAATTTCAATGCAGAGAAATGTACATATTGCACTGTGGTAGAAGAAACAGAGACACAATGCAGGCTCGATGGTACAACTTTGAGGGAAATACAGGAGCAGAGGGACCTTGAGATTCATGTGCATGATTCCTTTAAGGTGGCCAAGCAAGTTGAAACAGATGTGAAGATAGCTTGCAGGGTCATTGGGTTTATACAAAGAGGCATAGAGTGGAAAAGTAAGAAAATGATGCTACATGTCTGCAAATCTTTGGTCAGACCAAATGTAGAGTATCGTGTTCAGTTCTGGGCACCTTATTTAGGGAAGGATGTTAAAGCCATGGATCGAGTTCAAAGGAGAATTACTAGAATGATACCAAGAATGAAGGATTTTAGATACAAGGAAAGATTAGAGAAATTGGGCTTATTCTTCTTGGAGCAGAGAAGATTAAGAGTTGACCTTATTGACCTATATGACTTTATTAAAATTCTGAACAATTTTGACAGATTAAAAAAGAATATTCTGTTTCCACAGGTTGGCATGTTGGTAATTAGGGGTCACAACTTTATGATTATCAGGAAGCAATCTAGGATAGAGATGAGGACAAATATCTTTACTCAGAGAGTGATTAGGTTTTAGTGTGCTGTCTGGGGAGTGGTAGAGGCAGATTCTATAGGAGGTGTCAAAAGAGAGCTGGATATATATTTGAAAGTAATTATATTATAGGGTTATGAAGAAAGGACTGGAGAATGAAACAAGCTGGCTAGCATTCTTGGGCATCAATATAGACATGATTGTCAAATGGCCTCCCTCTACTGTAAATTCTATGATTCTATGGTCTGCCGAATTTTGTCTGAATGTCTGGTGGAATGAAATCTGCCAGCAATGTTCAAAAGTGATTTGCACTTTTTCTCAATAAGGACAAGTTTTTCAGGGTGACAGAGAAGGAAGAGGGTACTGGGACAGAATGGCAGCATTTTCAGAGACTATCAGCACAATGGGCTGAATGGCTACCTTCTGTGCTGTTAAGATTCTATTGAATGGGTTTATGATGAATCGTGATTTAATTATTTACTCAGTTCCTTTTTCATTAGTTGTTTAATCAGTTGTTTCTTCCTTCAATTATTGGACAGTAATTTCACCAAAACTCACCACTAATATGTAAAATAACACAATTGATGTAATTAATAATCAAAGCCGTATTACTTCAATAATCAGGATCCTGTTACATTAAAGTCATTTGCTGATTGAAAAAGATGAAAAATCTGAATATTTTTGCATTAATAATCAATCCAAGTATATTAAGTATCAATCCAAGTATGCATAGCTTAGAAAGGGTGGACGCTGGGAAGTTGTTTCCGTTAGGTGGGGATACTAGGACCCGTGGGCACAGCCTTAGAATTAGAGGGGGTCAATTTAGAACAGAAATGAGGAGACATTTCTTCAGCCAGAGAATGGTGGGCCTGTGGAATTCATTGCCACGGAACACAGTGGAGGCCGGGACGTTGAATGTCTTCAAGGCAGAGATTGATAAATTCTTGATCTCGCAAGGAATCAAGGGCTACGGGGAGAGTGCGGGTAAGTGGAGTTGAAATGTCCATCAGCCATGATTAAATGGCGGAGTGGACTCGATGGGCCGAATGGCCTTACTTCCACTCCTATGTCTTATGGTCTTATGATCTTATTAATAATATATTATTAATATCCCTGCTGCCTCTTCTTCTGCATTGATCAGCAACAGACCTTACAGTCCATGTCAAACGTAATCCCAAGCTAAACTAGTCCCACCTGCCTGCTCTTGGCCCATATCCCTCCAAACCTTTCCTATTCATGCACTTATCCAAATGACTTTTAAAGATTGTAATTGCACCCACATCCACCACTTCCTAAGGAAGTTCATTCCATACGTGAACCACCCTCTGTGTAAAATATTGCTCCTCATGCCTTTTCAAACCTTTCTCCACTCACCTTAAAAATGTCCCCTCGTCTTGAAATCTGCCATAGTAGAGAAAAGACAACTACTATTAACTCTATCTATACCCTCATTACCTTATACACTTCTATAAGGTTGCCTCTCAACCTCCTACACTCCATGAGAAAAGTCCTGGCAACATCCTGGTACATCTCTTCTGAACCCTCTCCAGCTTAATAACATCTTCCCTTTAACTGGGCAACCAGAACTGGACCCAGTATTTCAGAAGTGGCCTCACCAACATCCTGTACAACCTCATGCCCAACTCCTATTTTCAAAGGATTGAGCAATGAGCACAAGCATACCAAATGACTTTTTAACCACCCTGTCTATGTGTGATGCAAACTTCAAAGAATTATGTACCTGCATCTCTAGGTCCCTCTGTTCTATAACACTACCTAAAGCCCTACCATTAAGTGTATAGGCCCTACCCTTGATTGTTGTTCCAAAATGCAATACCTTACATTTATCCAGATTGAACTCCATCTACCATTTTTCAGTCCATTGACCCATTTAATTAAGATCCCTTTGTAATCTTAGAAAACCTTCACTGTGTACCAATTTAGATGTCTTCTTCAAATTTCTATCCATGCTTTCTATATTCTCGTCCAAATAATTTTCACAAATGACAAACAAATAAGGACCCTGTGGAACACTATTAGTGCCAGGCCTGCAGTCCAAAAAGCAACCCTCCATCATGCTCTCTATCTCCTGCTGTTAAACCAATTCTGTATCCAGTTGGCAAGCTCGCACTGAATCCCATGCAGAACCTTGTAGAAGGCTTTACTATTTTCTGAAGAAGGGTCTAGGCCCGAAACATCAGCCTTCCTGCTGCTCTGATGCTGCTTGGCCTGCTGTGTTCATCCAGCTCTACACCTTGTATATCCCAAAATTCCAGTTTAATTTGCTTTCAATTAATACTCTATAAATGTTCAATTCGATTCGTGTCTCTCATACGCTTATTGAAAAAAGACACATTCCTGGCCCAATATTCTAACTGCAGTGTAACTAATGCTTAACAAGTTCACATTACTTCTGTCCTTTCAGAATCTATAGCCAGGATTATAAAACTTCAGAGCCCACTGGCTTTATGATCACTTCATCAATTTCTCTGCCCACTTTTAAACGTTTGTGTGTCTGAGTTTCTTGTCGGTTTTATAGACACTATGTCTGAGAGACATTGAGGTGTAATTTCCGATACAATGTGTATTGTGGGAACAAGAAGTTTAGTCTGAGTTAGAAACACAAACAGCTACTTCCCTGCAGACAGATCACCATGGCAACACTGATTAGACATTCCATTGCTGAGAATCATCCCATTGGAAACTCAAATCAGGTCAGGGAAAAGGACATGATTTTTCAGTGATTTACCACAATATAACATTCAATCAGAGTGAGTGAGAAAATAGATTAGGCTTCAAATGTGTGATGCTTATATCTATAATTGTGAAACTGTCAGAAATAACAGAATTAACAGCAACAGGAGAGTGTAGGGTGAATGCGAAAATTACTGAAGTAACTGCTGTGAACCATGGAATGTGTCCTTGTAAATCACAGATAAGGGAAATTCCAGCTGTCTTTTCTTCACTTCCTACCAATTCCCAGCAGAGAAAACAAAGAAGGGTCAGGGGCCAGAGCTGGTTGTAAAAGTAAAGGAATACTGATGTAAAGGGGCAGTCGGGACTGCAGAGACTGGAGATCAAGCTCAGGGTGCTGAGGTTCCATCCAGCAGCTGACCCTGTGTATGTTCACTCTGTTTGATGGATCCATATAAGATACAATAGAGGTCAGAGAATCTGCTCAACTTTCTCAATAATGTGTGAAATTGCTGATGCTAGACGGTCGAAGTTGGTGAGTAATAAGACAAGGTGTCAGTTAGAATCTTCGGGGATAGTAAGAACTGTCGATGCTGGAGTCGGAGATAACACAGTGTGGAGCTGGAGGAACACAGCAGGCCAGGCAGCATGAAAAAAGCAGGAAAGCTAACATTTCGGGTCAGGACCCTTCCTGAAACGTTAACTCTGATTTTTCCTGCACAGATGCTGCCAGACCTGCTAAGCTTTTCCAGCAATTTCTGTTTTTGTTCCTGATTTGCAGCATCTGCGGTTCTTTCAGCTTTTATTTAGCCTTGCATCAGTGGTGAGCAAGTTGTTGAAGAGAATGCAGAGGGACAGGATTTACATGTCTTTGGAAAGGCAAAGAATGATTATGGATAGTCAACATGGCTTTATATGTGGGAAATTGTGTCTCACCAACTTGATTGAGTTTTTTGAAGGAGTAAGGAAGAGGAATGATGAGTGCAGAGTACTGGACGTGATCTATATGGATGTCAGTAAGGCATTCAACAAGTTTCCTTGTGGTAGACTGGTTATCAAGGCTGGATCACACAGAATACAAGGAGAACTAGCCATTCAGATACCAAACTAGCTCAAAGGTAGAAGATTCAGAGGGTGGTTGTGCAGGGTTGCTTTTCAGACTGGAGGCCTGTGACCAAGTGTGTGTCTTAAGGATTGATGCTGGGTCCACTGCTTTTCTGCATTTATATAAATGATTTGGATGTGGCCTTAGGAGGTATGGTTCGTGAGTTTGCAGGTGACACCAAAATTGGAGGTGTAGTGGACAGCAAAGAAGGTAACCTCAGCGTGCAACTGGAATTTTGATCATTGAAAATGTTAAGCAGTGATCCAGTTGAGGTGTAGATTTGTTTTCAAGATATTTCATTTGCAGAAGGAGAAATTATTGACATTGTCACAATATTTGGTCACCACAGAGCACAGCTTTCAGATAATTGGCAAATAATGCAGGGTGAAAATGTGAAGATTGTTTGACTCAGCAATTTCCGAGCATTTAGAACAGTCTGAGCAGCACATGAATGCAAATGCAGCAGTTATTCTCAAAATAGAATTGGAATTTAACTTTTTAAGGAAAGATATTGTCAATGGGCAAAAGGCAGGGGAGTTGTGATAAATTTACAGCGTTTCTCGAGTGGTCGAGTACAGCCCCAGTGGGCGGAATGGCCACCAGCCCCCTGCACTCTGTGACACTGCACCATTCACTGTGAATCAAAAATCTCATCCCGGGGGTAAGACGATCCTGCCAAATACGTCACAACGAAAACCCGACTGATTGACGGCATATCACTGACCAATAGGTGAGGGGTGGGCGGGATTGGCTGCTCAAGCGGGACCTGCTGGTCCTCCAACCAGTGGGGGAATAGTCAGGGGCGGGGCGAGCAGGACCACACGTGATCATTAACGCCGATGCCACAGTATCGCTATGATTGATGCTTGAGTGAGTGCGAAATGGGAAGGGTGGGAAGAAACAGCGGAGACCGGGCGAAAAATGGAGTCATTACGGACTCGGAGGTTTTACGAGCACACGGTGTAGGCTGCCAAACCCAAATTAGAAACTCTCGGTCCTGCATTTACAGCAAACGGGAAAACGGCTGCGGGCCTCACGTGGTGATCGGCCTCGGGCTTCTGCCGCCATCTTTATTGGGGGCAAGGTGCAGCCGCGCGCATGTGTTTGTTCCATTCTGGTTGCGGGCGGGGCCGTTTGAAGAGGAGTATTTACATAGCAACCTGAAACCATGAGAAATGTATCAGAGATAAAAGGTACTGCAGATGCTGGAGAATCCGAGATAACGAGCATGGGGCTAGATGAACACAGCAGGTCAAGCAGCATCATAGGAGCAGGAAAACTTGACGTTTCGGGCCTAAACCCTTCATCAGAAATGATGAAGGGT
>JAHRHZ010000115.1:127110-154758 GCA_024137785.1 Ginglymostoma cirratum | reverse complement strand
TGATGAAGGGTTTAGGCCCGAAACGTCAAGTTTTCCTGCTCCTATGATGCTGCTTGACCTGCTGTGTTCATCTAGCCCCATGCTCGTTACCATGAGAAATGTTGGTGTCTTCTCGATTTTCATCCCGGACTGACAGCGATTTTTCTCTTGTGCACTCAGTTTACAGGATATTAATTAAGAATAATTTGCAGGCTGGGATATCAAAAACGTTCTGGTCGTCAGAGGAGTCATCAGGATCTGAATATCATTGGTATTTAACTGTCGAAAGAAAAAGGTTTGTCTGTGGGAAAATATCTCCGATATATTTGTAACTCGAAAAACAGCAAGATGTTCAATAACAGAAGTCGCTGGCAAAGCTCAGCAAGTCTTGCAGCGTCTATGAAGAAGAATCAAAGTTAACGTTTCCGGTCTGGTGAGTTCTGAGGAAGGGTTACTGGATCCGAAACGTTAACTCTGATTTTTCTTCACTGATGCTGCCAGACCTACTGAGCTTTTCCAGTAACTTCTGTTTTTGTTCATGGTTTACAGCATTTACAGTTCTTTCAGCTTTTATTTAGGAAGGTGTTCAAATTCGTGGTTAGATCACCCCTGGGTTATGTGCTCGGTTCTGGGGCCTGCAGCTGCGGAAGGAAATGTTGGCCTGAGAGGGTCACAGAATGATCCAATTACACCTTGTCTGTTTGAAACAACTGTCATATTTCGCCCCAGTCACCAACTTCATGGCTTAACCTGCAAACTTCTCATTCTCAAATACCTGCAAACTTCCTTTTAAAATTCCGTATGGACTTGATTTCCAATACCCTTTTCATATGTAATGTTCCAGATCGTGATAACTCCCTGTTGATCCTGAACCCTGTTTGAAGCCCATGTTGAGTCTGAAGTGTTATAAAAGGCTGAACTGAAGATGAGATGCTGTTCCTTGAGCTCCCACTGAGCTGAATTGGAACAGTAAAGGAGGCTGGGGTCAATGTATGTGTGAGCAGGCACTTAAAATAACAAGGCCGCACTGTGAGTGCGCCTTGGCTCAGTGAGAGTGCATTAGAGTTGGATGAAAACAGAGACTGAGGTGAGACATGGAGAAGGTGAAGCTGAAAGATTGAGTGTGGTGCTCAGTCTTAGTCTTAGTTTGCAGTTCAGAAAGTGATACAGTCCCAGTGGGAGCAGCCAATTAATAAGTGATACCTGCAGAAGATTTTCTTACAGTTTTCAAGCTTAATATATCAGCTTCTGTAAAGGCAGTGGCTTTCGATTATAACAGAAATGTTTGAAATAAAGTAAGATCCTTAGCTCAATTAAATTCTCTTGAAAGAAGTAACTCTGTTAATTTACAAAGAAGTCATGACAGGAGACCTGAGACCATTGGTATGTTCCTCTTGCACAATGTGGGAATAGAGGGAAGTTTCCGGTGTTGCTGACCACTACATGTGCAGGAAGTGTGTCTATCTGCAGCTACTGGTTAACCGCTTTTTGGAGCCAGAGCTGTGGTCGGATTCACTGTCGAGCATCCGTTGCACTGAGAATGTCGTGGACAGCATATTTAGTGAGTTGGTCATACCACAAATGACAATTATGCAGGCAGAAAGGGAATGAGTGACCTTCAGATAAAGAAAAGGCTCAGGAAGGAAGTGCAGGAGTCCCCAGTGGCCATGCCCCCCTCAAGCAGATTTACCACTTTTGATATTGTTTAGACTGTTTGGGGTGGCCTTGGCGGGGTGGGGGGGTGGGGGGGAGTCAGCAACAGCCAAGTTCATGGCACCGCAGGTGGCTCAGCTGCACACAAGGGGAGGAAAACAAGTGCCAGGGCTATAGTGATGGGGGAATTCAATAGTCAGGGATAGAGACAGGCACTTCTGTGACCATAGACATGTATCCAGAATGGTATGTGATCTCCTGGTGCCAGAATCAGGGATATCATGGAGTGGCTGCAGGACATGCTGGAACTGGATGGTGAATAGCCAGTGGTTGTGGAACACATAGGCACCAATGGCATAGCTAAACAAAAGGATGAGGGCTTGAAAACTGAATACAGGAAGATAGAAGATACATTATTACATTTGAAGTCCTGTATTTTAATGTTAGACTTATTGCCAATGCCACATGCTAGCGAGAGCAGGAATATGAGGATAAATCAGATGAATATGTGGCTGAAGAAATGGTGTACCAGAGAACAGTTTAGATTCTTGAGGCATTGAGACCATTTCTGTGGGCGTTGGGACGTGTACAAGCCTGGGCAGAGCTGGGACAAACCTCCTTATTGACCTGTACTAGTTCCTTGGGTGAGGTTTCCTGACCAGTATGGCAGGGGAATGGGAAACAAAGTGTAGGCTTCGATGGGTCAGATTCAGATCAGGAATTAGGAGGTAGAATATTACTAGTGATGCGTTCAGCAGCTCCGAGAGACAAAAGAAAGGATCTTGAGTAGATTTGTAGCTCAGTTTGTGGATATTGTGGTTGGTTCATTAGTTTGCAAGCGTTTCATTACCCTGCTGGACAACGTCATCAGTGCAGCCTCTGATGAAGCATTGTTGTATTTTCCCGCGTGTTATTTAAACTCTGGGGTCCATAGGAGTTGATTACCTCATTTCCGGTTTATCTTTGCTGTGGTGTGTATATAGGGTCTTGTTTATTGATGTCCTTTTTGGTGGAGAACCAGGCCTCTAGTAATTCCCATGTTTGTCTCTGTTTGGCTTGTCCTAGCATCCTGACATTGTTCCAATTGAACTGGTGATTCTCCTTGTCTGTGTGTATGGACACAAGTGAGTATTGGTCTGTCTTTTCGTTGCTAGTTGGCATTCATGTATTCTTGTAGCCAGTTTCCTTCCTGATCTATCCAATGTAATATTTGTCACAGTCCTTGCATGGAATTTAATATATTACATTGGTTCTGTCTTTGGTTCTTGTGAGCAGTTGATGTAGGGTCGATTGTAGGTTTGTGTGCTATTCTGATGCCCAGTGGCGTAGGAGTCTTGTGGTCGGTTCAGATATGTTCTTGATGTACAGTAACGTGACGAGTGTTTCAGGGCATGCTGTATCTTCCTGTTGCTTGTATGACAGGCATCATTGGATCCAGCTGTTTGGATATCCGTTGTCTCCAAATACTTAGTGGAGATATTCTTCTTCTTTTTGGCATAATTCTAGGTTGCTGCAGTGTGTTGTCGTTCATTTGAGCAGTGTTTTTATGCAACTCCGTTTGTGGGTGTTGGGGTGTTTACTGTTGAAATTTAGGACTTGATCTGTGTGTGGCCTTTCTGTATACTTTGTCAGAAATTCCCCATTGGCCCTGTGTTCTGCCATCACATCCAGGAATGGGAGCTGTTTGTTTTTTTTTTTCTTCTCTGGTGAATTTGATCCCAGTAAAAGTGTTGTTTATAAGTTGGTGTGTTTTGTCCAGTTTAGTCTGTTTGATGATGACAAAAGTATCGTCCACGTATCGGATCCATAGTTTGGGTTGGATCTTCGGAAGGGCCATGCTTCTGAGTCTCTGCATCGCTGCTTCTGCTATTAGTCCAAAGATGGGTGACCCCAAAGGTGTCCCATTGATTTGTTCATAGATCTGGCCATTAAAGGTAAAGTCGGTCGTGAGGCATAGGTCCAGTATTTTCAGCGTGTTGTCCGTGGAGATGGTGTTACTCGGTCCAGTTCTTTCAGTAGTGTTGCTAGTGGTATGTCAATCGATGTGAATAGGGTGGTAATGGCAAAGGACACCATGGTTTCGTCCTCGTCTATTCTTATGTCTTTGAAGGTTTTGAGGAACTCCTAGGCTGGGTGGATTGAATTGTAGACAAGGTGCTTTGGTCTTCGTTGTAATTCCTTGGCTAACCTGTGTGTTTGTCTCCCTCCCAGGCACACCATGGGCCTGAGGGTTACTTCCAGTTACTGCCTTTGGGAGGCCGCAGAACCGGGGGATATTTGTCCCTTCATTTTTACGTAGTCTGCTTTGTTGATTTGTCCAGTCTGTTTGAGTCTCTTTAGCATGTAGATGATTTTATTTCCCAGTTGCGGTGTCAGGCCTGTTTCTACTTGTCAGTTGTATTAGTGTCTGCTAATAGAGTCTGTGCTTTAGTAATGTAGTCTCATTTGTTGAGAATTACTGTCATGCATCCTTCGTCCGCTGGTAGGATTATGATGTTTCTGTCTTTTTGACAATAGACAATAGGTGCAGTCCTTTCTCAGTCCTTTCAGGGCCTTCCTTTCTGTTGTGTTGAGAATGTTAAGTTTGTTCCTTCGGTCAGTTTTCGGACCACTGTCTGTCTTATGGCTTGTTGTGTTTCCTCATTGCCGTTGGTCTTCAGTGTGGATTCTAGTGTGGCTAGGCATTATGTCTTGTTAGCGTCTCTGTGGTAGTAATTGAGTCCACGTATTAGTACAGCTTTCTCTGTGTCTGTTAGTTTTCTGTCAGATAGCTTTCTTATCCAAGTGTCTGATCTATGGCTGTCATTTTGGTTGGTTAGTTTGGCTAGTTTTTCTTGGTTTTGGTTTTTTTGTTCACTGATGTTAATGGCTCGTTCTAAGTCTGTTGTCCATTGTGGGTTGATTGCATCTAGGTATAGGGATTTTTGGCACATAACTTCCCTGTCACGTCTGTGAATTCGGTTGTGGGTGTCGTTAATCATTACCTTCACCATTCTGCAGCCATTGTGCAATGCTGTCCTATGTGCCTGTGGGTTGTTGGTGGGAGGTTTGCACCTAACACTGCATGGTCGTACCTGGTTCCTGAGGCATCTGTGTAGGAAGCAGAGTTGCTCACGGGTAGTGCTCTGTTGTTGACGTAGGTTTCCCATTTCTGGGTTCTCCACCAAGAAGGCCATCAATAAACACATAGAATTAGACCGTGTATATACATCACTGCAAAGAAAAACTGTCAATGAGGTAATCAACTTCAACGCACCCCAGAGTTTAAATAACAGGCAGGAAAATACAACAACGCTTCATTAGTGCAGTCTCCAATGATGTTACCCAGCAGGGTAATGAAACGTACGCAAACTAACAAACCAGCTCAGCGAGTGAACCAACCTCAACAAAAGAAAGAAGGATTAAGTGAGGATAGGTTCTCTTTTTGTACATCAGTTCTGACATCCCAGGAATTAGTTTGGTGAACCTTCTTCACACTCTCAATAGTCAGGACATTATTCGTTGGGAAAGGGGAACACAGGTGCACACGATATCAAGGTTTGGTCTCACCAGTACCCTTACAGAAAAGTATTCCTGCTCTTGTACTTGAATCCTCTCACTATGAAGACCAACATATCATTTCCATTCTTGACTGCTTGCTGCTCCTGCCTGTTTACTAAAAGAAAGAGTCACACAGAAAGACAGAACAAAATGCAGTCAGAGTCTTGGATACAAAATTGTTGAACACCATATCCCCATTGTATCCATGCTGGTCATCAAGCAGTTATTTGCTCTAGTCCCATTTTCCAGCACTCAGCATGTAACCTACTTTGTGATGCCTTGTGTCATCACCTAAACATTACTTCAAAGTTGCAACTCTTCATTCATCTGTTACCATTTCAGATGCTGCCAGACCTGCTGAATGTCTCCAGCATTTTCTGATTTGATTTTGTATTTCCACCATTTTGCTGAAGCACTTAGTGTCATGGATTTATACAGCATGCAAACAGACCCTTTGGTTCAACTCATTCATGCCGACCAGATATGCTAAACTGATCTAGTTCCTTTTGCCAGCAGTTGGCTCATATCCCTCTGAACACTTTGTGTTCTTGTACCCAACTAGATGGCTTTTAGCTGTTGTGATTGTTCCTGTCTCCACTACCTCCTTAGGTAGCCTGTTTCATACATGCACTGTCCTCTGTGTGAAAAGATTGCCCCACAGGTCCTTTTTAAGTCTTTCCCCTCCCAACTTTAACCTATGCCCGCTAGTTTTGAACTCCCCTGCCCTGGTGAAAAAGACCTTGGCTGTTCCCCCTATCCGTATCCCCCATGATTTTACAAACCTCCATAAGGTAACTCCCCAGCCTCCAACATGCCAGAGAAGAAAAAGCCTCAGCCTATTCAGCCCATCCCTATAACTCAATTCTACAATCCCAGCAACAATTCAGTAAATCTTTTCTGAACGCTTTCAAGTTTAACATCTTTCCTACAGCAGGGAGACCAGAACTGAATGCAGCCTTCCAAAATTGGCTTAACCAATGTCTAATACAGCCACAATATGACCTCGGAACTCCTATACTTGTTGCACTGACCAGTATAGGCAAGCATTCCAAATATGTTCTTCCCCACCTTATTTACCTGAAACTCCCCTTTCAAGGAACCATGCACTTGATTTTACCCTTCAATCTCTCTGAAAGGCTATGGGGAGAAAACAGGAACAGGTTTGAGCTGTACATTATAAAACGCCTCTGCTTCACATCTGCCTCTCCCACCTCTATCCCTTTCCGTAGTTTTGAGCAAACACTGACTGGATCCCTTCTCTGTAGGAGATTTACAAACCAGTTTGATTTTAATCACAATCCGGTATTTTCCCTCTGTGTCATCTCCACAACTGACCAAATTAATTGCTGTCACTTTCACAACCTATATGTTTTTCTCGTTTTTCCTAATACATTTGATTTGTTTTTGAAAGGTTGATTTGCAATTAGAGCCTTCAAATGAAACCACATCCAGATCTGACAGTCACTGTGTTTATCGTAATCTAATTATCTCAGGATTTTGAACATTGAAGGAAAAAGCACTGTTCACACTGGGAGAAACACACGTCGTCTGTGTTTGGAAGAGTCTGTGGAGATTCCTCTGAAATGTCCAAACGCCAGCTCAGTCACATGAGGGAGAGAATGTGGAAATGTGGGGATTGTGGGAAGGGATGTCTTTCCCCATCCAAGCTGGAAATTCACCAACGCAGTCACACTGGGGAGAAGCCATTCACCTGCTCTGATTGTGGAAAGGGATTTGCTCGGTCATCCAACCTGCTAAGGCATGAGCGAGGTCACACTGGGGAGAGACCATTCACTTGTTCCCAGTGTGGGAAGGGATTCAGTGAGTCATCCAGCCTGCGGATACACCAACGCAGTCACAGTGGGGAGAGACCATTTATCTGCTCTGATTGTGGGATGGGATTTACTCAGGCATCCAGTCTGCAGATACACCAGCGAGTTCACACTGGGGAGAGACCGTTCACCTGCTCTGATTGCGGGAAGGGATTCAGTCAGTTATCCAAACTGCAGACACACAAGCGAATTCATAAGAGAGAGAGACCATTCACCTGTTCTCATTGTGGGAAAGGATTCACTCAGTCATCTAATCTACTGGAACATCAGCGAGTTCACACTGGTGAGAGACCATTCACCTGCTCTGCTTGTGGGAAAGGATTCGCTAGGTCATACAGCCTGCTGTTACACCATCGAGTTCACACTGGGGAGAGACCATTCACCTGCTTGGAGTGTGGAAAAGGATTTGCTCGGTCATCCAGCCTGCTGGAACACCAGCGAATTCACACAGGGGAGAGACCGTTCACCTGCTCTGCTTGTGGAGAAGCATTCGCTCTCTCATCTAAACTACTGGAACATCAGCATGTTCACACCGGAAAGAGACGATTCACCTGCTCTGCTTGCGGGAAAGGATTCACTTGGTCATCCAGCCTGCTGCAACACCAGCGAGTTCACACTGGGGAGAGACCATTCACCTGTTCTGAATGTGGAAAAGCGTTCAATCGTTCATCCAACTTGCTGAGACACCAGCGAGCTCACACTGTGGAGAAACATTCACTCAGTTAACTCGCCTGCTGGTGCAGCAGCCTTTTAACTCTGTAGAGAGACTGTTCACTTGTTCTGTACGTGGGAAGGGATTTCAAACTTAACACACCAGTGAAATGACACCCGTTGGATCCCATTCACCTGCCGTGTTTGTGTTTGCTAATGCACCAGCAAATTCACCAAGAACTACAAGTGAAAGGTTTTGCTTTTACTTACACCAAGGAAGGAACCCCTGGTCATTGGGCTATCTGAACTAATGTTTTTAAACCCTGCTCTATTAAAAGGGCTGATATTGTTGATAAAACGTTGGTACAATTGTGTATCTGCAGGATCGTATTTGAAAATAATCACGTTGTGACTGTACATCAACATCTATACACTGGGTAAAGACTGTCCACCTGTATATTGTTTGTAAAGTGATTTTGAGCTTCATCAGGATTGGTTAAACAACGAGTTTCCCCAGTAACTGTCAGCGTTGGATTTTGATGCTATCGTTATCCAAATCCAAACTATCCCTTTTTGCCCTATTTCTGATGATGTTTGTAAACACCACAGGTTCAGTTACCTGTTTGGGATAAAAGTAATACAAATCTAAAACTAAATTGCATCAAGTCTTTTTCTTACCTCCTAAGGCACTCAGAATGAGACAATTAGTACCCTTCACATGCAGTTGAGAGAAGGCACATCCAGAGTGAGATATAGCGTGAAATGCTGGAAATTTCATTACAAGTGCTGTTGGGGCGTGTGCAACTTAACTTGGCGAGGAGATGGGATCCTGAGAGAATATCCAAAGGGTAGGAAGAAAAGAGAAGAATCAGCAAGTGAGTAAGGAAGGCATTGACATTACAGGCCAGTTCAGCTACAAGGGAGTTTGACATGGTTGCATGGCATTGATATTAATGCTACGAGGGTTGAGGATACAAATTAAAAATGGGATATGATAACATTGCTGCGACTGAGACATGGTTGAGAGAGAGGCAGGATTTGGAAGCTCAATACTCCAGGATACAAGGTCTTCATGCGAGACAGTGAAGGAGGCAAAGAAAAGGAGGTGTCACAAAAATGTTTAGGGAATTTAGTACAACACTAAGGAGAGATAACATCTTGGAAAACTCCTTAAGTAAACCCTTATGGATAGAATAAGGAGAGCTGGTCAGGAGGAAACTATAAGGTAAGTGTAACAGTAATAGTGTCGTGATAGTGGGGGATTTCACCTTCCCCAACATTAACTGTGGTTGTCATAGTGTGAAAAGGAAAGAGGAATTTTTAAAATAGATCTAGTACAACTTTTGAAGCCAGGATGTAAAAGTCCCAACAAGGAAGAGGAAAGTCCTAGACTTAACTTTAGGTAGCAAAGACAGACAAGTGGTTGAAGTATCAGTGGGGGGAGTATTTTGCAGATGGTTATAAAGAATCAGGATTGTTATGGAAAAGGACAAGGACAAGGACAAGGACGAGCCTCAAATCAAAGCACTAAATTGGTTGATTTTAATAAGACCAGATGTGATTTGGCCAGAGTGCGCAGGGAGCAGACAATTTCAGGTAAATATGCAAGAGGGAACTTAAATGCAGAGATAAGGAGAGCTGTAAGGGGGACATGAATTGATATAGCCAGGTAAAATAAAGGAAAATGCTCATTTCCTTTTACAGGTGCATTAATGGATAAAGGATAACAGTGGGAAGAGAATTCAGTGAGAATTCACTATCACATATTTCCCCCGATTCATCTCCCTCACTAGCGAAACTGACACAAAGTGTTCATTTAGAACCGAGTCTACATCTGCTGGTTCCACACGTAGATTACTGCTGTGGTCCTTAAAGAAATTAGAATCGAGAGAGAGAGAGAAGGTTTTGCGCGTCTGGCAGGCATAAATGTGGATAAACCTCCAGAGTCAGGTGAAATATATTCTACCTCATTGGAACAATAAGTTGTTGGGATGAAATAGTAGGGGCACTTGCAAAAAATTTCAGTCCATGTTAGAGCTGCCCAGGGTAGCTGACAGTAACAATTACTGACAAGGTTGCTGATTGTGCATAAGAGATAGATGATAACAGTCAACATTTAAGTAACAATAGTGCCTCTGTAAGACGTAGATGATAGCATTTAACATATGATTCAGCCAACACATAAGACACAGGTGATAATATAGTCTTAATAGCAACTCTGTAAGACATAGATAATAACATTCAACATTTGACTTTGAATAAGACATGTAGTACAAACTCATTATTTAACCAATAATTCTAGATATGGATTCTGAATTAGTTATCAAAAGGAGGAGATCAAAAGACCAGACCACAAATAGGTAACAATTAGTCCAGTGAACGCAGTATGAAAGCAACGCCCCCCCCACCCCCGCATGAACATTTTCTAACTTCCTTCCTTTCTCAGTTTACAAGAAGGGATGAAGACAGAGCTTAGCAGACATTGGAATGTGGATCGATTGAACTCTTTAAGACAAAACTTGTTAGCTGAAGAATTCTAACATTGGGTAAACCACAAAACTTTGGAACTGATCAAAAATCGATATTCTTCTGTATTTCCTGTAATGAGAAATTTACAAGGTCCTGAAATCTAATTAATTGGCAGCTAACACGGTGCAGCTGGCAAATGTTACTTGAATACAGTATCCATTGTGAAAAGCCTTAGAAGGGAGATAAGAATTTGGAAAATATAGTGAAGGTCTGGGGTGGGCCACAAGTCTGTCCATCTCAGTGATCAGCAAGCTTGAACTGTGTTAAGATGCCGTACCCAAGAGCCAATTACAGAAGAACATCTTGGCGCCACTGACCGATAGTGATCAAGGGGTGAGGGTGGATGTGCATTCTAAGTTTAATTTGTGAAGTTAGGACATTCTGAAGATTTGTGTGTGCTTTTTTGCTGTAACTGAGCTGTAAATCACAAATGTCACCTGACTCCACCCTGCAACCCTGACTTTCATTGAAACATGGATCTACCAACTTGGCGTAGTCTGGCAGGATCACAGAAGGAACCTCTGTAGAATTGAGATGATCTCTGCACCCATGAAAGTCCAAGGTCAGTTGTCTAAACTTGTTCTCTGCCTTCACATGATTCTGAATTCCGGTGGGTAGGGAGACTTGAGGTCCCTGAAATCAGACTTCTGCATACAGTGGAGCCGAGGCAATAGTCTCTGACCAAGGCTAATTAAGCTCGACTTGAGACCCATAATTATCCCAATGGTGGTTGATCAGAATGCAGAACTGCCAAGGATGGGCTGGCCCCACTTGACATATCAGGAGATGAAATTCCGCTGATACTAAAGGAATATATAGAGCAACAGTTCAGCTGACCTAAAACCTCTGTGAAGATCAGGCAAAAGTACGATACCTATAAGGGACAATGGTCCCTGAATGATATTAAAAGGGTCTAGGGAGAAACCACCTGTATGAACGAGAAAGATCAAGTAAGGTGGTCCCTTGCCCTGATAGGACAGGTCCAACAACGAAACAAAATTATAAAACACTCTCAATATGAATGAGATTTAACCAGCATTAATGATCAATTAAAAGTGGTGTGTGAAGAATTAACAGGGGCTAAAAAATAAAGCGCAGGAATCTAGAAGAAAGTAGGAGGGGTTAGAATCAGAAAACGAGAAACTCCAGAAACAAGTATCTGAAGAGCCTATCAAGCCCCTGAGCCCAAAGGGAAGAGTGCCAAATCCTGGTTTGGATACCCTTGTTTCAACCAACTGGCCAAGGACCAATGGAGGGCATAAAGGAGGGAGGCCAATTTAGACAGATTCTGGTGACTCAGAAGAAGAAACTAAATTACAACTTGCTCTCTTGAGAAGTAAATGGGCAAAAGTTAAAACAGAGGAGAGAGACAACAGGGATAATGGAGGCACCACCATCACTTACATTTCTAGAAAATGTTACTACTGTATGCCAGTGGGCCCTGTAACAATAGACAAGGGGTCGAAAGAGATACCTGACCCTAAAAAAGGGAATGAAAACATGGGAGCAACTGGAACAGCTGAGGGTTATTTACAATCTGCAAATGATAGATGGGTCCAGATATTGTCAGTGCTGATGACTCTTAGCGAAGGAAAAAGATTGAGTCGGAGAGTGTACGAAGATTGGGTGAGGATGTACAAAATTTGGACAGGGGCTGGGCAGCAATACAGAATTGGTCGTGAAATGTTTGCCCACCAAAGATGGATTGGACAAAGGTGATGGTATGAACACAAAAAAATGAATGAGGATGCACTTGTTTATTTTGAAAGGTTTAATGTGGCATGGTCAGATCACTCTGGATTTGATATTAGGGAACCCAATGACCTGGATGACAGTAGTGTGAGACCTCTAAAGGCTGCCTTTGTGGCAGGACTGAAGTAGGAGCTAGCTAAAATGTTGAAAGTAGCCCATCACGACTGGATGGACGATTTAATGACAGTTGGAAATCTGGACCATCAGTGCCTTAGGCTGGATAGTGACATGGGTGATAAGGTGAGAGCAATGCAAGTCACAGGCGGTAAACCAAGTGAGAAACAATGTCAGGAAAATTCTCCCACCCCGACATACTGAAAAATTGCACTATTGCAGCAAGGAGGTCATCAGACAAGAACTTGTAGGGGTCAGTGACAAGACTACCGAGATGGTGTGCAAGACAGTTCTAAACCAGGATCAAACCCCTCCCCATAATAATTGTTGATCGACAGGATCAAGAATATGACTGTGGAACAACAGAAGGAAATGTTGAATAAAACAAAAGAATTAACGGAGCTTGCCCTTTCCCTCACCATTCCCCTGACGTCTCTCGAACAACAGTGAGGGGAAGGCATTTATATCCATTTCAGGTTGGGCAATCAAGAAATAGTCTGTTTCTTGGATACTGGAGCAGAATTGGCCTGTATCCCTCTTTATTATGGACAATAGCTACCCTTAAACAGGAAAACACTAACAGCAATGGAGCAGGAAGTGAAGGTCTTACTATTAAAAGAATATATCTGGTGCCCTTTGAATTAGGCCTGCATGAATTAATGACATTGGTCTGGGTAGGACCAGTGGAACAAGCTGTTTTGGGAATGGACATTTCTGACCCAGGTAAACACCTCCTTGCACTTTGGAGATGGTAAAGTTACCTGGTCCACAAGATGCATGAAAAAGGAAGAGTCAAGAGACCACCCAATCTGGGCAAAGTAGAAGAACGATTGCAGCTTGCTCCAAATGGAACTGGCATCATTCACTGGGAGTAACCCCTCCATGCACCAAACAATACTCCATTAACCCAGTCTCAATCACTGGGATCTTGCCCATCATACGACAAGTAGGAAAAAAGGCACATTCGTAAAAACACACAGCTCCTCCAACAGCCTCATACGGCCAGTGAGGAAACCTGACGTGACTTGGTGTCTGACCATCGACAGAAAAGCCAACCAATGCATTGATCAGAAAGCCCTTTGGTCACTCGTCCTGCCAGTATTTTTAATGCCCATACACTGGAACATAAATACATCTCAGTGATAGACATGGCCAATGGATCCTGGTTGGTAGCCTTGGCACCTGAAGTCCAACAATGGTTTGCCTTTACCATCCAGCAACCACAGGGGTGGCATGATGGCTCGGTGGTTAGCACTGCTGCCTGACAGCGCCAGGGATCCAGGTTCAATAGGATCCTTAGGTGATTATCTGTGTAGAGTTTGCACATTCTCTGTATGGGTTTCGTTTGGGTCCTCCAGTTTCCTCCCACAGTCCAAGTTAGATGGATTGGCCATGCTAAATTGCCCTTAGTGTCCAGGATGCACAGGCTAGGTGGGTTAGCATGGAACATACAGGGATTTAGAATCCCTACAGTGTGGAAACAGGCCCTTCAGCCCAACAAGTCCACACCGAACCTCAGAGTATCCCAACTACACCTGTCCCCTTGTAACCCACCTAATCTACATATCCCTGAAAACTACGGGCAATTTAGCATGGCCAATACACCTAACCTGCACATCTTTGGATTGTGGGAGGAAACCAGAGCACCTGGAGGTAAACCCACACAGACACAGGGAGAATGTGCAAACTCCACACAGACAGTCACCCGAGGCTGGAATTGATCCTGGGTCCCCGGTGCTGTGAGGCAGCAGTGCTAACCACTGAGCCACCATGCCGGATGGAGTGGGTCAGGGTGGGATGATCTTCAGAGGGTCAATGTGGACTTGATGGGCAGAATGGCTTACTTCCACACTGTAAGGATTCTAAAAAAAAAGTACACCTGGACCTGGCTGCCACAGGGTTTCTACTATACTTCACATGGCCCTAGAAAATCACGTGTGAGAATTACCTGCTGTGCCTTCTACGATTATTCAGTATGTGGATGATATTCTAGTTGCCTCCAATACAGAGGAACAGCACAAACAGGATCTGTGAGTCCTGCTGGACCACTTGCATTCCAGAGTACTTAAAGCCAATTTTAACAAGGCTCAAGTGTTGCAGGAAGAGGTTGTGTATTCGGGACACAAAATTTCAGAGGGGGAGAAACAGAACTTACCCAGGACAGAACTGCAGCAATTCGGAAGGCCCAAGAGCCCACTACTATCCAGGAACTCAGATCCTTTTTAGGACTGTGAGACTTTAACAGGAACTGGATTGACTCCTGCACACAATGAGCACAGCCACTGAACAACCTCTTAAAGGGCAAGAGAACATCAAAGGAGGTTATCACCCTAATGGAATAGCAACAAGAGAATGTAAAAAGATCTTATGCTTGGCACCAGCTTTGGGAATTCCTGACAGTGGGAAGCCATTTACCCTTTTGGGAATGAAAAAGAAGGATACATGACAGCCATACTCATGCAAAGGCATGGGGATTTACAAAGACCTGTTGGATACTACTCAACAAAACTGAATGCTGTTGCCCTGGGATGGGGAAGCTGCTTGAGGGCCATGGAAGCCACATATTGAGCCATGATGGCTACTGTAATAGGTTTGGTCCTTACCAAAAACTAACTGTCAAGTGTCTCTACACAGTACATGCCTTACTGTCAATGAATAGAGTGTCACAAGTAACGGCAGCCAGGTGGACCCGCTGGACAGCAGTCTTAGAAGCCCCCAATCTCAACAAGGGCCGGCTAGCCTAGTTAACCCCTCAATTATGCTCCCAGTGTTCAGAGAGCAAGAAGAGGAGACAAGTATGAAGAAAAATATGACTGCATGGAAATTTAAAAACAAATAGACGAAGTAGCTTTAGCAGCAGAGGAGCATCTGCAGAAGCTGGACCTCATTCTTCCTATGGATGGGTCCTCTTTCATTGAAAACGGGATCAGAAAAGCAGGATGAGCAGTCACCAACTACACGAAGTCATGGTAAAAAAAAAGTATTTATTTATTTTCACGTGTACCAAAATACAGTGAAAAGTTTTGTTTATGAGCAGTACAGGCAGATAATAGTAAGCAAAGGATGAGCAGATCACAAAGACTTAGACGGGGGTATACAGGTCTCATTGAATAGGGCATGCACTGGGCGAGATCAATGTTGGCAAGACCAGCATTATTTGAAGCTAGACAGTCCATTCATTGGTCTGATAACTGAAGAAGTTGTTCCTGTACCTGCTCGTGTTCAGGCTTTTGTATCTTCTGCCTGACGGAAGAGGTTGTAGGAGATCATTACCAGGGCGTGTAGGTCTTTGATGGTGTTGGCCATGTAAATGGAGTCCATTGATAGAAGGTTGGCTTCTGTGATGGTCTGGGCTGTGCACACCATCTTCTGTAGTATTTTTCCTGGGCAGAGCAGTTTCCATACCAGGCCATTATGCACTGAGACATTATGCTTTCAATGGTGCATCTGTAGAAGCTGGTGAGGGACCTTATGGACATGCCAAATTTCCTGAGCAGCCTGAGGAAGAAAAGGTATTGTTGTGCCCTCTTGACTTTTGCATCCACGTGGGAAGTCCAGGACTCGTTGTCTGATATCATCGCACGGAGGAACTTGATACTGTTCACCCTTTCAACCTCAGTTCTGCTGGTGTAGATGGGTGGGGGTGGGGGTGGGGCATGTTCTCCTTTCTTTCTGAAGTCAATGACCAGTTCTTTAGTTTTATGCAGAGGTCATATCTGGATTTCCTGTATTGGTCTGGGTCACCCAACATGAATGCTGAACGTCTGGTCTTTAATAGGGAGTAGACTTCCTGGTTCATCCAACGTTTATGGTTGGGGAACACTCAGATAGACTTCTTTGGTATGCAGACATCCAAACATTGCTAATGAAGTCCATGACTGTGGTGGCATATTTGTCTAGGTTTTCTGCTGAACACTTGAAAGTGGTCCAGTCCACAGTCTTCTGCTGCCTCAGACCAGCACTGTACTTCTTTTTGTGAAAGATTCTCCTATTTCAGCTTTTGCTTGTAAGCTGTGAGGAGGAACACAGTGCTGCAATCTGATTTTCCAAAGTGTGAGTGGTGGTTGGAGCGGTAGGCATCTTTGATGATTGTGTAGCAGTGGTCCAGAATATTCAGTCCCCTGGTGTGACAGGAGATGTGTTGGTGGTACTTGGGCATCACCCGTTTGAGGTTGGCTTAGTTAAAGTCAAGCCACAATGAATTGGGCCCAGGGAAATTTGTTTCTCAAGTGTTTGTGGTGATGTAAATCCTGTCTCGGGCATTCTTCACATCTGCATGAGGTGGTATGTAGAGTGCTGTTAGGATGGCAGAGGTGAACTCTTGTGGTAGGTAGTAGGCACAGCTTTTTATTGTAAGGTATTCAAGGTCTGGGGAACAATGTCTTGCCAGTGTCGCTACATCCGAGCACCAGAAAGTATTGATTAGAAAGCGTACCTCACTGCTGTTCGCCTGACCCAATAACACCGTGTTGTCCATGCGGTTATGCAGAACCCATCAGCTTGTAGGGTGCAGTCAGGAATGGTAGGGTGAGCCAGGTGTCCATGAAGCAGAGCACACAACAAGCTGGAACAGGCCGGAACATCCGCCCAACAGGCGGGGTTGCATGCTCTATCGGAAGCATGCGAGATAGTAGAGGGGCCAACAGCAAATAGCTACATGGAGTCTCGTTTTGCATTTGGAGTAGCCCACAATTTTGGGACACTATTGCAAAAGAAGGGTTCCTTTCAACTGCAAGTACCCCCATCCGAAATGGGAACGAATTCATAAATCTACTTGAAGCCATACAGTTACACCAAGAAGTCTCCATCCTGTAAAGTAAAACCGATACCAAAGAAAACAAAGAAAACAGAAGCCCAGGAAATGGTCTGGCTGGCCAAGCAGCCAGAGAGGCTGCCTCACAAGAAGAGCCTCTGGTGGAAGCCACCATAATGTGTAAATTAAAGATGCTCATAAATATCTTCACCATGTTGAGAGAATGTTCATCTGCTCTGTGTGTGGGAAGGGATATACTTTGTGGTTGAGCCTAATGTCACACGATCGGGTTCACACTAGAGAGAGACCTTTTACCTGCTCTGTATGTGGGAGGGGATGCATGTCAGCATCCAGCCTAAGGTCACATAAGCCATTTCACACTGGAGAGAGACCGTTCTTCTGCTCCCAGTATGGGGACAGCTTCAGTCAGTTATCCAGCCTCACTAAATATCAACATGCTCACAGTGAAAAGAAGGCATTCAACTGCTCCATGTGTGGGTAGGGATTCACTTGTCTTCCCACATCACTTATCACAGGCATGTTCACACTGAAGAGAGACGATTCGTCTGCTCTTTGGGCGGGAAGCATAGCTTCTGATACACCTGCATGGTCACACTAGCAAGAGAGCGTACACCTGCACTGAGTTGAGAAGAGAGTCACTCGTCATCTGTAGTCATTGAGCACCAGCATATTCACACTGGAGAGAAACCTATTGCCTGCTCTGTGAGTGGGAAGGGATCCACTTGGTCCTCCAATCTCAGCAGACACGGGCTTATTCATACCAGTGAGAGACCATTTAAATGCTGTGACTATGAGAAGAGCTTTAGAAGCAGCAATGACTTGATGAAACACCAGAAAACACATGCTGGGGAGAGGCCATTTGCCTGCCCTGTGTGTTGCAAGGAATTGAATGATTCATCCACACGCCTGAGACACCAGTGAGGTCTCATGTGATTGTATTCTGCTATTACTGCAGCTGGAACTGAACCATGCTCATTCTTGCAGCTGGGGTTTACTTCAGTGGGTATGCAGAATCTCTTTAACCAGACTGGTGTCTAATTCTCCATGTATCAGTCATATCAGATACACAGTGTTTGTGTCTTTGATTTCTCTCAGATTAGAGGAGACTGATAATATGTTCTATTACTGGCCTGTTCTTGGGCCCTTCTTTCAACGTTAATGCAAAGCTTGTATTTATAAAATGACTTTCACATGTTCGGAATGTCCTAATGTTCTTCACAGCAACTGAAGTCCTTGTGAAGTATAATCACTGTTGTAGGAGATACGGCAGCTAAACTGTGTGCAACAAACTCTCACAAACTGAAATAAGATGCTGGAAATACTCAGCAGGTCAGGCAGTATCTGTGGGGAGAGAAAGAGTTCACAACAGAAACATGGCTATTGCAGACATTCTGTTTAGTGATGATCATTGAGGGATGTATATTTGAGCTGTAAACCTGAGACCTGTCATGTCCTTTGAAACAACTTCATGCGATCTTTTATGTCCACCTGTGAAGGAAGATGCGGCTACATCTAAAGGTTCCCTCTGAATGACAGGATCTCTGATAGTGCAGTGCTTCCTCGGTCCTACATCAGAATATCAGCCGAGATTTTATGGTGAAGAATCTGAATGGGGTGTTTGAACTAACAACATCCTGACTCAGTGATGAGAATGTAATTACTGAACAATAATACATCGCCATTACTTGGGATTATTTCAGGTCTGACACTTTTGAATGACAGAATTGTTACAGAGTGGAAAGATGCCATTCAGTGCATTGAATCTGCACTGGCTGTCTGAGTATTATTCTTGCTCTTACATGTTTGGTTGTTCTCATGGACATGTTCACTCATTGGACTCTTGGTCAATGTCTGTTTTTTAAACAGTTGATGACAGTTTCTAGAGCAACATGGCTCTACAGCAGGAATTGTAGAATTGTAGAATGAAATCATGAAGAAAACTACAGACATCAAACATCACAAAATGGTAATAATATGAACTAAACAGGCTTTCGTTTTCGATGACTGGACCTTAACCATTCAGGTCATGTGTTCTCATTCAACACAAACTGCTTGGGAACTGACGATTTGAAGGTTATCTCGAAATTAGTGGCAAGCACTTCTATCTCCGATGTAGAAGCATAATTTGAAACCACCCAAAATGTGGGCATAATTGTTCTGAAATGTCAATTGATGTGAGTTTCTACCGAAACCATTCAAGTGGAAATTGAGCCGAAGTTTAAAGGGATAATCAAAAAAAAACAGGAATAAATGATAAACAATTTGGGTGGTTCCTGGGTTTCAAACTAGTTTCTTTTGGAAGATAATTATCTACAGATTTAAAAAGAATACTTTTCTTTCTTTGAGTTAGGATTTATGTTAAAAAAAAGGTTCCAGGCATAATTGACTGGGATGCTGCTGACCCATCAACGCCACATAAACATGTTCCTGCTCACAATCAGAGTGAATGTCTGAATAGCATCGGTAGTTCTTACTATCTCCCAATAGGAGTCGCTGTGCTTGGCGGTGACGTCCTCGGGTTCCAAGCTCAGGCCACGCGCGCGGACATAGGAACCCCGCCCCTATCCATTGTTCCCCCTGCCCGTCCGGGAGCCGCGGTTTCCAGGGCAACCGCTGCTGGCTCGGGCTGGAGAGAGAAGCGGTTGTCCCTCCCCCTCTCTCCGGAACCAGCTCAGGGAGTGGGGGAGGGGACCACCGTTCGCAAAATCTCTTCCCTTCATTTCACTCCTCTCTCTGAGAGGGGAGCTCGTTGATACCGACACATTACTTAAGTGGATTGACAGGGTGGCTGCAAAGAGGATGTTTCCGTCTGGTTGCTTGCATATCTGATGTATTGCACTGGATCGAAGGCTTTTGGTTCTCAGTGATAAAGGAACTGTCTCTAATGTAGCCAATTTTGCTTTAGCTTTCATAGGTAGGAAAGCAAATAGTAAGGAAGATAGAAAGGATCTGCAATGTGATTAGAAAGGCCAAGTACACGTGAGAAGGTGGCGCAGATGTAGGACAATAAATGAAACAAAGAACTGCTCCTACTGAAGATCTGAAACAAAAACAGAAATTGATGAAGAAATTCAACAGCATCTGTGAAGAGCAAACATTTTGAGTCCAGTGACCATTCTTTAGAAGGGTCTCCAAGATACAGAGAATTTGTTTACGCTGAGGATGTGCAATCTTTGAGACTATTTCAAGTAGAGGTTGATAGATTTCTGATCACAAATGACAGAAATGTTCATGGTGTCCCTAGTTCTAATCTCTCCCACAAATGGAAATGTCTTTCAGTATCTACCCTACCAAGTCACCTCAGGACATCATAAATTTCAATGCAATTGCTTCCCTGATACAAAATTGGGTAAAGTAATTGTGAAGTGGAAGCAAGGAAACTGAAATGTGTGGTTCCTTTAAAAGATTTATTTGTGAGCAGCAGCTGAAGTAGCCAATACAGAGAGAGTCAAAAAGTGAAACAAGTTTTTCAAAAAAGCCTTACAAGTAGCAGGCCAAATAGAGTCTTGTTTTGATGTTGTGATGAGTTTGAATTCAGCCAATTAATTTAAAACGAAACTCAGTGATTCAAGGCCAATTGAATTTAAAAACTGACGGTGTTGATGACCTGAAACCAATCACATTATAAAAAATTGGTTATGTTATTACGGATATATGAGATGAGGGTATTTGGAAAATCGGAGATAGCCAACTGCCCTCTGAAAGAGAGACAACTGTCACCTGCCAAAGTTCGTACAATTCAGCTCTCAGAGAAAGCCAATCTAATTAATCAAAGGTATTATAGTATTTTAGCTCAAAGTCCTCATTGAAGAAATTATAGAGATAAAACATCCCTGATGGCAGAACAGAAGAAAAGTGTTTGTGAAGAAATTGGAGCTGGCAGAATATTCCAGAAGACAGTCTGTGCAAACTTGGAGAGATTAAGTTATAATTCATTGCTTCTTATTAATTGGGTTCATATTAGTGGGACTTGTTTTTATTTAAACGGCATTCCAGTAGAATTCAGACCAGTTAGGGAGCACTTAGTAGTCTAAGGGGGAATTGTTGGTTTGTTAGTAATTTTGTTAATTTATTCATTGTTGGGTTAAATAAATAAATTGTTTCTTGTTACTTGTAAAGTGGAGATCTGGGATTTTCTTTCCTTTAACCATTCTTTTAATAGATTATGAGGGGAAAGATAAGCTTCTCTGGGTGTTTCAGGATAATTGCTAGATTATTCCTGTCATAACCGATTGGGGCTTGTGATTGAGTTTTCATTATCAGAGGGGTCTGACCATTCCCCATTGTAACATCCCATTCTTCTGAACTGCAATGGATGCAGACCATCATTCATGAAAAAAATCATTCACCTGCACTGAGTCTACAAAGAGATTCACTTAGTTCTCAGGTACTTTTGAACTCTTTCCCATTCACCTTAAACCTATGTTGTCTAGTTTTGGACTCACCCACCCTAGGAACATTATATTGACTATTCACCCTATCCATGTCCCCCATGATTTTTTAGACTCCTAAAAGGTCACCCCTCAGTCTCCGATGCTCCAGGGAAAAAAAGCCCCAGCCTATTCAGCCTCTCCTACGGAAAAACATTTCTTCTTTCACATTCAAAGGAAATGATATTCAGGTCAAGATAAATTGAGTAAATTTTTCTCTTCTAATACCCTGTAAAATTTGTTTAGAAAAGTCATTACTTGAAGTGGAAGATAGAAATCAGAGCACATAAGTCTTTTCTTTCTTTTCCTGTTCCCCAAAATTTGTAAATTCCAATCTCACACATCCTCCTCCCTCCCTGGGCTGAAATCCTGTCTCATCTCCTCCATTTCTTTCCTCCGCTCCCACTTTCCTCCCCTTCCTCTGTCTGTCTCCATTTTCCAGCTCCCTGTCTGCAGACTGAGAATCAAATTAATGTATCAATCATTGTGTCTCCTAGTGAGTTCACAGAAAATAGAATGTCCCCTTGTATTCCAGAATAGACGTTTGGTTGAATCAGCACTGCCATGTTTCCAGGACCAACATTGAATAATTTATCAAGTGACATCCCCAATCGTCCAGGTATAAACTAATGAAGACTTTGTACAGATGGAAGAAAACATTCTCTCTTTTCCATACCTTCTTGAACAAGTTGTATATTGGTGGAAATTGGATTGTTTAAATGAAATCATACTCGACCAGAATAAGCATTACTGCAGATTGTTCCCCAATTTGTAAGCAAATACACACACACACACAAAAACTCATGTTAATTCGTTCATCTCATTTTGGCAGGGACACTTTATTAAACTTGAAACACTGTATTAGGACTGCAAACAGTCCTGCACTTCTATTTCTTTTTTATTAACTCATATTTTTCTGAAAAGAATTCGATTATTATTTGAAAGGGACAAAGGTGGAGGCAGGAGTGATGGGAGTGGGGTGGGACTAAAACAGAGACCGAGAAGAATATTAGGACTTTTTTGAGAAGACTTTCAAAATTAAATTTTGCACAGACATAATAATTTGAATTGCTTCAAACTGAGATGTGGCTTCCACTAATTTAGCGGTTCGATCAACTTATCTACAATATTCCTCAATGCCGGTAAAAAAAATAAAACTCTTGAAATATAGCATTAGTTCACAAGTTGATCTTCTGGCAAGATGCCTGTGAATGTTCTCAGTACAGTGCTTCTCTTTTGGCGTACATATTACGTTTTCACCACACATGAAGTTGTTGGTTTGAACCGGACGGAAACATTATCAAATGCTCTGAATGTCATAGTGAATGGAATTTTTATAGATCATGTCTTTTAGAGTTTAACTGAATGCATAAACTGACAGCTGTACGACATTCGGTGTTCCTCAGCTTGAAAAGAGCATCTGCGGAGAGCCCTAAAAGTTCATGTCTGTCATCAATTTACTTTCTATTGTTGAACACTTCACAGATAGAAACACGATGTAGATCGTGGTGTACTTGATAGCCTATTGATTTTAAAATCTTTATTTGAAATTTTAATCAGATCATGAAAAGTGCTTGTTAATTACAGAACCCCAGTTTTAAATGGTAATGTTGTCACCCAGCGTCCATGGAGAACGAGAATGCGTCCCACATTCACTAGCGGAGATCACTACGCAGGCGCAGTGACTGGGAGAGATTAGAGCATGCGCGGTGTCGGTTTGAGCAAGGTCAGGGTCGGATTTCGGGGAAAGCAGCGAAGGATAAAAGACACGGAGTGACTGGGGGAATGAGGAGAAACGGAGCCGGTGGAGGAGAGGGAAGCCTTCATAGACACTTGGTGTAGGTCTGAGACCGTGAATAAGAGCCTGCGTATCACTGTTTGCATCGATTAGGCGGCCGCCGGCTTTTGCCTGGGGATTTGGCCCGGATTTACGGCCGCCATTTCTATGCGGGGCAATTGGTAGCTGGGCCGACATTCTCATGCGGGGCAATTGGCAGCTGTGCGCATGTACCACCGCCACGCACACCTTGAACAAAGACCAGAGTGAAGTCAATATATGTCACTGGTGCAGGCTGTGAATGTTGAAGGCGGTTGAATGGAGTCAATAACTCCACTGCTTCTCGTACATGTTAGTCCTGCTGTTGTTTTGTGTCGATGATAGATAGACAATTATAATCAACAATATGGTGGCTCACCTTATTGCATCCTCCAATCCACATTTAGAGTTAACGTTTTTAGTCTCGTATGATTCCAGTTATGAAGAAGAGCCCGCCCGGACCCCAGACGTTAACGGTAATTTTTGTTCACAGATACTGCCAGCCCTGCTGAGTTTCTTAAGGATCCTCTATGCTTTGTTTCAGAACAAATATGAGTTGGACCAAGAAGTTGGAATTACAGGATTACAGGTATGTGATTGGATTCTCAGGCTGTAGGGGGTTACAGAGAGATGGAGGTGTACGGGGCTGAAGCAGATTACAGAGAGATGGAAGATGTGTAGGCGACGGAGGAGTTTGCATAGAGGGAAGAGTGTAGGGGATGAAGGAGTTTACAGAGAGATGGAGGAGGTTACAGAAAGAAGGAAGATTGTGGGAGCAAATTACTGCAGATACTGGAATATGTACTGAAAATAACAATTACTGGAAAACACTGATTCAGGCAGCATCCATGAGAGAGAGCAAGCTAATGTTTTGAGTCTAGATGACTTCATCAGAGCATGATGAGGAGTAATCTAGAATGGAAACATTAGCTTGCTGTCTCTCCATGGATGCTGCCTGACCCACTGTGATTTCCATCATTTTTATTGTTTTTGGGAACGTTGTGGGGCTGCAGGAGGTTACAGAGAGAGGGAGGGTTGTGGGACTGCAAGAGAGGTTAGATTTAGGGTGGCGTCTTGGTTCTTGTTAAGCCAGCGAGGTCAGGGATGATGGTGGTGTGGATAAATACAAAGGTAGAAGGGGTTTGTATGCCCTCGGGATTGGGGGAGTTGGTAATGTGAGAGGTCAGCTGGGAACACGTTGGGATAGTTAAGTCGAGAGAAAATAAAGATGTGGATGAGAGTTTCAGCAGCAGATGAGCTGAGACTAGGGTGGGGTGGGTTGATGTTACTGAGCTGGAAGTAGGGTGTTTTGCTGATTAATGGGGATGTTTTGTTGGAAGCTCGTCTTGGAGTGAAATTTATCTCTACGATAGTGAACAGTCTGGTTCACCCTGAGAGACTTACCAGGGAGAGGGATGAAATCGTTGGTGAGAGAGTGCTGTTTGTGACAGGGGGAGAAGACAGCGATTTCAACCTTCCTCATTTCAATGGGAGATCTTTCTGCTCACCCAGTACTGGATATCAGATGGTGCGTGACTGGGAGGTGATGGTGTTCACGTCCACCTGCTATCTCAGTTCTTCTTGTTAGTGGAGACTGAGGATTTGGGAGATTCCATCAATCCTGTGCTTGGTTTGTAGATTTATAAAAAGCTGTCTCATACTCCCTACCTGTCCCACTGACTTTCTCTGCTCCCATGAATGGGACAGCCTTGTTTATGCCCTGAAGGGCACCAGATTCTCTAATGTCCTTCAGGGTAGACAACCTGAAGGACATTAGAGAACCAGTTGGGCTTTTCTAAAGTTTAAAAGCTTTAAAGGTCACTTTATCCTCGAGCCATCTCTCTCTCTCACTTCCTTTTTTCCTGTTTTAAATCAATTTCACAGGGTATTAGAAGGGAAGGATTTGCTGCCAAGAAACTGAAATCAAACATCCCATCAGGATCTGACACTTTCCCCATTTAACATAACCTGAAGAGCATCAGATTTTGATCATGGAAACAAAAGGATTCCATACACACTGAGTAGAGTCTGTACATGTCCTGTTTGTGGACAAGGATTCAGCTGATCATCTGGCTTGTGGAGGCATAAACACATTCACAGTGGGGAGAAGCCATGGAAATGTGGAGAGTGTGGGATTGGATTCATATTCCCATCTGAGCTGGAAGCACATCAGCGTAGTCACACTGAGGAGGGACTGTTCAACTGCTCCACGTGTGGGAAGGGATTCAACATTTCTTGCACCATGCTGACACACCAGCAAGGTCACGCTGACAAGAGATCTTTTAAATGCTTGAATTGTGGGAACTGCTGTAAAAGTTCAGAGGAACTGCTGTCCCACCAACATGTTCACACTGATGAGAGACCATTTAAGTGCTCAGATTGTGGGAACTGCTATAAAAGTTCAGGGGAACAGCTGTCCCACCAATGCATTCACACAGATGACATGCCATTCAGGTGCTCTCACTGCGGGAAAGGGTTTAGGTGTTCATCGAAGCTCACTGTTCACCAGCGACTTCACACTGGAGAGAGACCGTTCACCTGCCCTGAGTGTGGAAAGGGATTCACCCAGTCATTCAGGCTGCTGAGACACCAGCGGATTCACTCTGAGGAGAAACCGTTTCAATGTCCAGACTGTGGACAGTGCTATAGAAGCTCTGAGGAACTGGTATCCCACCAATATGTTCACACCAATGAGAGACCCTTCAGATGCTCTCACTGTGGGACTGGGTTCAAACGAGGAACTGACCTCAATAAACACCAGCGAGTTCATACTGGGGAGAAGCCATTCCGCTGTTCAGAGTGTGGGAAGGGTTTTATTAGATCGTCCCAACTGTTGACACATCAGCAAGTTCACACTGGGGAGAAACCGTTTAAATGTGCAGACTGCGGGAAATGCTGTAAAACTTCTGGTGAACTGATTTCCCATCAAATTCTTCACACTGACGAGAAACCGTTCAAGTGCTCTCACTGTGGGTCTCATTTCAGGCGATCATTTGAACTCACTGTACATCAGCGAGTTCACACTGGGGAGAGGCCATTCACCTGCTCTGAGTGTGGGAAGGGATTCACTCAGTCATCCAAGCTGGTGAAACATCAGCGATTTCACACGGGGGAGAAGCCGTTCAGATGTTCTGAGTGTGGGATGGCATTCTCAGAGTCATCCAAGCTGGTGAAACATCAGCGATTTCACACTGGAGACAGGCCATTCAGATGTTGCGATTGTGGGAAAGGATTCACTGACTCATCCGACCTGCAGAAACATAAGCGAATCCATACGGGGGAGAGGCCATTCACTTGCGCTAAATGTGGGAAGGGATTCATTGATAGTTCTCATCTGCTGAGACACCAGCGGGCTCACACTGATGAGAGACCTTTTCAATGCCCAGAGTGTGGGAAATGGTATAAAAGTTCTGAGGACTTGATCCGTCATCAACGTGCTCACAGTGACGAGAGACCATTCAGGTGCTCTCACTGCAGCGCTGGCTTCAAGACGTCATCCGAACTTGTTAGACACAAGCGCAGTCACACTGGAGAGAGGCCGTATACTTGTTCTGAGTGTGGGAAGAGATTTACTCAGTCAGCCAGCCTGCGGAAACATCAGCGAGTTCACCAGGAACAACCGTGATTAGGTTTTGTTGTCAGTTACATCTGGGGGTGAACCCTGTTCAGTGGCGTCAGTTTCGAATAATTCTCATGAACCTCAGCCAAGTTTTACAACTCATAATATGTGTCACAGCAGTCAAATAAATCAGTTTGGTGTTAAACATGCAGTGTGTCAAGTCTTTAATGTTTCGAATACAGGGTAATGCCTTTCAAAATGCTGTTCCTCTTCCCTATCTCCTCCATCTTCACCTCCAGCACGAAGTGGAGGAGCTCATGGAGTTTCCTTGTCACTAATTGTGACAATTTAATCAGCTGCCTCTGTTGCTTCCATCTCTCCCATTAGCCCTCTGGGAGCAAACTGCCTTCTAAAGCTTCCCTTTCCTGAGTCCTGAACGTACACTTTATTCAGTTTCTCTCCCATCTCCCCATATTTTCACTTATTGCTCAGCCTGTCCATGGGATCCACCTTCCGCTGCTTCAACCTCATTCCCAGTAAGTGGCCACATCACTTCCACACATTTGCTGATACTGTTGATAGTTGTGTCTCATCAAATCTTGTCTCTCTCTCTCTCTCCCCCTTCCTCTCCCCCTCCCTCAAATGTGCCATTAACACCTGTCAAAAACATTTCAATGCCTTTCCTGCAAACTGCTGCCCTGCCTGCAATGTCCCTTTCCTCTCCAATGTCCTGGAATGTTTTGGCACTTCCTGAATCCCTGCTTTACGTTCACAGAACTCCACATTCAAAATCCTCTGATCAGATTTTTGTCCATGCTACTGTTTCAAACCTCATTGTCTCAAAATCCTTGTCATCTTTGAGTCAAAAACATAAACCTGTCTCACGGAGTGTAGTAAACACAGTACAGTCATAACACTGGCATCTTCCTAAACATATGGAAAATTTCCCAGATAACAAGCATGGGGCTGGATGAACACAGCAGGTCAAGCAGCATCATAGGAGCAGGAAAACTTGACGT